>CP106725.1:23786191-23941289 GCA_025506655.1 Gossypium rotundifolium
AATTAAACAATTAAAATTATCAATACAATACAATTTCATATTAATTAATTCAATTTATACACAACTTTTGCCTAAATTTCAATTTAGTCCTTAAATCAATAATAGTTTTATTCTTTCCAAAACTATTTCATATTTTCATTCAATTCCACTTAAAACTAACTTCAATACTCAATTTCATTTAATTTAGTCTCTACTACATAAAAACTTATGATTTAACTTACAATTCAATCCTTTTCCCAATTCTAACTTAAAATTCTATCAATTCTAACCCAAATTCTTCAATTAATTCAATATTTACCATATCTAAAAATCAACTAACTTTTAAAATTTCCACTTATATCAAGTGGTATTTTGTTTTAGGATTCCAAAAACATCAAAATTACAAGAAAATGGGCTAAACTGACTTACCAATTAAGCTTGAAACCTTAAAAACCCTATTTCCCCTGTTCTTTTTCTTTCTCCTTTCTTTCTCTCTTTTTCTTTTTGTTTCGTCCCAATTCTTTTCTTTTTCTTTTGATTTTTATTTTTTATTTCCTTTATTTAATTATAATATATAATTATATTATTATATTTTATACTTAAATATTAAGTATATATTAAATATTATAAACAAATATATGTATATTATACATACACATGGGATTATATTTTCCATACATTTGTCACTTATTTTCACTTATAGTTTATTTGCTAATTTAGTCCCTTGAATTTTACTTGATTCTATTATTCAACTTTTACCCTATATTCAATCTAGTCCTTACACTAAATTAATCTTAATTCAAACTAATTCACCTAACCCAAACCTAATTAACCTCACAATTAACTTTGTAAATATTTCTAATAAATATTTACAAATCCATTTTACGAAAACAATGACCCGAAAATACACTTTTCTGATACCTGTAAACTTCGGGTCGTTACAATCTAAGTGATTTTTGGAAAAATTAATTTCGATCAAGTAAAATTAAATTAATAAAATTAATTAAAATTAATATGATATTTTTGGAAATTAATTTTCAAGTCAGACAATTGGCCCAATGGGTAATTGAACTTGATATTGTAAATTGGGCCCGGGAGCCCAAAACCAAGACCAAGACCCAAAAACTTATCGAACCAGGCCCAGTATGTGAAACCGGGCCGACGGTCCAACCAGGTTGGATCGGATCAGTTGGGTCATCATTGACCCAGACCAAACCAAAGAAGAATCGAACCAACTCGAGGTGTCAGATGAGTGTCTTTGCATCACCAAACACAAGTGGTGCTGGTGGGCTGCGACAATGATTGATCGTTGATAGTTGAGCAGTGGAAGAGTTACATTCCTATTGGAATTCTACCAGAGAATTTTATTTTAGATTAATTATTCCAAAAATAATATTATTTTAATAGTTTAATATTAAATTTAATTTAATACTTATCTTAATAGTATTTTATTAATTTAATATTAAAGTGATTATCTTAATATTAAATTTAATTTAATGTTTATCTTGTAGATAAACATTCTATTATTTTAATAAGATTTAATATAAAATTAATATAATATTTGTCAAGATAAATATTATATTAATTTAATACTAAAGTGATTAAGTTTAATTATAGTTGAACTCTCTAAAATCTCCTTATATAAAGAGAGCCTTAGGTCATTCTTTACACACACTTGAATTCAAGATAAAATTGTAGAGAGAAAATTCTCTAAACAGATTATTCCAAAAATTTCTAGGGATATGTTTCTAATTTATAATTTGACCCTAAAGTTTAGAGAAATTTCAACGTTACCCCACTGGTAATTTTTGTGAAAATTTTTCTGATTTAAAGTGAGCCCACACTTGACAGACGTGAGCTTGAGGATAGCGGAGAAGATTACTCGGTCGAAGCGCTCATCCTAGACGAATCGAAAAGGTACAATTTTTATTAAGTGTTTATTACTTTAGATATCACAACCAAGATATTATTTTGGAAAAAAAATTTAAACTTTGATTTTTCCCTAAATTATTTTTCATTGCATTTTCCAAACTCGTTTCTTCCAACATAGAAGCTCAAAGGAGTGATGGTTTTCATGCCTTATTTTTCCAAAGCCAATGGGAGCACATTGGTAGTTCCGTTTGTGGTTGGGTTAAAAGGATCTTCGATGGGAAATCATTGATTCAGATCTTAACAACACTTTAGTTGTTCTATTACCTAAGGTCCATGCCTTTAATTTTTTTCCCAATCAGGCCCATCAGCTTACCCTCGGTCTTGTATAAATTGGTTATGAACGTTATTGCTATCGCTTTAAGACGATTTTTCCAAGTATTATTATGTAGGAACAAGCGGGATTCATAACAGGGCGTAATATAACAGATAATGTCATTGTTGCACAAGAAGGCATCCATTCTATGAGGAGCAAATAAAAGAATAGAAAATGGATGGTTGTAGAGATCAATTTGGAGAAGACATATGATCGAGTTCGCTGGGAATTTATTAAGGTTTCTCTTAAAGCCGTAAGTATTCCTGAGCTCCTAAATAATGTTATCATGTCTACTATCTCTAACTCTACTATGCAGATTCTCTAGAATGGTGTTCTGTCCCCAAAATTCAAACTAGCCAGAGGCATTTGTCAGGGGTGCCCCTTATCTCTGTATTTATTTGTTTTGTGTACGAAGTGGCTTGGACACAACATACATTCGACAATTCAAAAGGTTAGTGGCAACCTATTCGCCTTAGTCATTCAGGTCCAGCAGTCTCTCATTTATTTTTGTAGATAACCTTATCATATTTGGAAAAGCTGACGAAAATCAAGTTAGATTGTTGGGGGGATTCTAAAAGAGTTCTGTAATTTCCTTGGATATCGGGTAAATGCAAGGAAATTTTACATCTTCTTCTCTAAAGGTGTTAGTGAAGAGACAGGGAAATTTTACATTCTGGGTTTCAATAAGGTGCAAAATCTCATATCTTATCTAGGGATTCCTCTTCTTCATGAGAGAGTGACTAATAGTACTTTGAGATTTGTTTTCGATCAAGTTCGCATTAGACTACAGAGCTAGGAGGCTAGGAAACTATCCTTAGTAGGAGGGGCCACTCTTGCTCATTCTATTTCATTAATGATACCAAGCTATTTTATGCAATCGATGGGGATCCCTAAAGGCTTATGTAACGAGATTGAGCAATTAGTTAGACAATTCATTTGGGGAGCATCTAAAGGGGAAAAGAAGATGACGCTTGTCACTTTGGAGTCTATTTGTCAACCAAGATCCCGTGGGGGCCTTGGTTTCAGGTGATTGGAAGACCATAATACATCCTTCTTGATGAAACTTCGCTTCAATCTTATTTCTAACTCGAATGCTCTATGGGTTCGGGTGTTTAGAGCTAAGTATAAAGTACGTACTGGTCTACCTGAGTCATTAACTCAGGGATGTTGTTCTTTCCTTTGGAGAAGTCTTTCTAAAGTATGGCCTCTGGTTAAAGAAAATCTTTTATGGTCAGTTGGGGATGGTAACTCGATCAAATGTTGGAGTGACCTTTGGATTCAAAATTTTGGCCTTTTTGTCAAATCATATTCCATTTCATTCGAATATGGAAAGGGAGAATGTGTTGAGCAGTATGGTTTCGGAGGATGGGCATTGGAACTTTGATTTATTTCGCCCATAGGTGTCGGAGGATATGATTAGGCGTATTATACGTATTCCTCCACCACATTCAAAAGTCGGTCCAGATGTGATCACTTGGGCAAGATCTTCTAATGGTTCCTTTTAAATCAAGAGCACATTCTGGAAAATTCAGGAAAATACTTGGAATCCTAAGAATAACATATGGCAATTACCTTGGAAGTTTCAGGGCCCTCAACGAGCTAGATATTTTATTTGGCTTGTTCTTAAAAAATGTTTCTTACTAATTCCGAGTGTGCGAAAAGAGGAATCGGGCCAGATGGTTCTTGTGGCATATGCGACAATGAGTATAAAGACATTTTACACGCCATTCGTGATTGTCCTTCTACTAAAAAAACTTGGAAACGTATTATTCCAGATATCAAATAGAATATTTTTTTAAGTAATTTGCAGGATTGGATTTCAGGTAATCTTCAAAATCATCTCAATTTACAACTGGATGGGATAGATTGCCAATGCTTCTTTGGTATGGTAGCTTGGCATATTTTGAAAAATCGGAACCTTTTTATCTTCCAAGGCATAACGGGAGTACTAAGGAATTCATTAAAATCTCATTCAGATGGGCTAAACATTACAAATAAGGTTTTAAGGTAAATATCTCCGATCGACAAGTTCCAATAGTTGTTGTGCCAAATATTGGGAATTGGATCCAATTAAATTTTGACAGAGTAGCAAAAGAGGAATCTAGGTTTGTTAGGTGGGGAGTTCTTCGTGATAGATACGATGAATGGATTATTGGGTATAACAGGTGTGTGGGCATATGTTTAGTTCTCGACTTTGAATTATGGCGCATTTTGGAACGCTTGACGATAGCTATGGATAGGGGTTTCAACAAGGTGTTAATTGTTTTCGACAGTCATGAGGTGATACAAGCTATTCAAAGGAGTGTTACAAAGGTGTCAAATTCGGCTTTGGTTAGAAGAATTAATTCTTATGTGGCTAAATTATTTCAATGGTCGATTCAGCATATTTCCATAGATTTTAATAAAGAAGCAAGTAGTCTAGTTAAAATGAATGTTGATAACAAGGGTAATACCTAAGTTTTTGAAACACCTCCATGAGGGCTTGGTTGTATCTAAAATTAGTTTTTTATAATGAAATTTCATTTATGAAAAAAAAGAAAAGAAAAAGAAACAAACCTTTGTTGAAACCATTTTTTGAAAAAACGGGGTCGACTTTGATTTTGAAAGCAAAAAATGGAAGTCGCCACCAATCCTTTTTGATGAGGTGTGATCAGGTCACCTTGTAATTTGGTCATTTTAATAAAATTTTAATTTACTAAAAACAACGATATTTGGTCTACGAAATCTAAAAAATAGGTTCGGGATTCAGTTACGCACGAGGAAGGGTTAGCACCCTCGATACGCCCAAAATTGGTACCTAGTTGATTAATTAGTGTTTTAGTGTCGAAAATTAAAAATTTGAAGAAATTTAAAATATGATCCCTTTTTTGCATCAATACATATTTTGTTTTGGAATACCTAGATAAGTCGAAAATGTAACACCCCAAACCCGGCCTAGAAGTTAGGCCCGAATCCGGAATGTCACATTAAAGGCACAATTCAAAACGGTTTTGCTAATTAAGAAATTAAGGCCCAAAAGCCCAAAATCTAATAGACTTATTAATTAAAGATAAAAAAACCCATTTTATTATTTTAAGCATTTAGTAAACCAAGTTTGAACATAAGAGCTTACTTAGATTTAATAATTAAATAAACATTTAATCTCAAAACCCAAATTAAATCTGAAGTCAAAACAGAGTACAAGGTCTTATTACGTCCATTGAAAATTAAGTAAATAAAACATGTATTTTGAAACAAATAAATGGAAATTCAAGCCTCTTGTAGTGTGGCCATCTCGAGTCCTCTCCCACGCCGAGTCGCTCTATTCGGATTACAAACATTAAATTAAAGGGGTGTGAGTTTCGAAACTCAGTGTGCACAACCCTTGGCAAACAAAACACTTACAAATATTCACGTTGGGCCTAAGCCCTATCAAAATCGGTGGTCTTGGGCCTTATCCCACAAAGACCTCATATCATATCATATCGTATCATTCACTTACAAAAAAAAAAATCTGCTACACACTATTTCCCTTCCAACCTTATGACTCTTGTGGGGAATTCTAACTCGACCCACCCCTCCAGTACACACCAAGTGTAGCCCGGTTGCGGTACTACCGAATGTTGCAGCAAAGCTACTAATCAAATATTGGGCCTAAAGCCTCCAGTGGATCTATACCATACGGCCATGCGATCCTCAAATATTGACACAGAGTCATCAATATATATATGTTAGGCACATAGCCAAGGTAAATATGATTGGCACAAAGCCATAATAACAACACAAAGCTTTCGGTATTGGCACAAAGCCCATAATTATGGCACGAAGCCCATATTAATGGCACATAGTCCTCGGTAACATTATCGGTGCAGCATGACTGCTCGGTGGCTAAAAGCCTGCGGTGGATCCATACCATACGGCCATGCTATCCTGGATCCATACCATACGGCCATGCAATCCTCAAATCTTCCTCCGTACCATAATTCCCACCCATATGCATCCTAAGCAGAATATCATATGAATGCATCAAACACAAAAGTAACATCCACAAACTCATATTTATCACATAGAGTTATTTTCATCATTTTACTACCCAAGGGTATTTTCGTAATTTTACCCTACATGGGTATTTTGGTAATTTCACAAATTAGGGGTATTTTAGTAATTTCACAAATTGGGGTATTTTGGTAATTTTACAAATCAGAGGTATTTCGGTAATTTTGTAAATCGGGGTACTTTGGTAATTTTACAAATCAGGGGTATTTCGATAATTTTACAAATTGAGGGTATTTCGATAATTTCACAAAATAGGGACATTTCGATAATTTCACAAATTGGGGGTATTTTAGTAATTTTGCAAATCAGGGGTATTTTGGTAATTTCGTAAATCGGGGATACTTTGGTAATTTTGTAAATCGGGGTATTTTGGTAATTTCACAAATCTGGTATTTTTGGTCCTTTCGGTTTTAGCTATGAACTTTGACCCATCAACAAGTCTTCGCGCTAAAGTGAATGACACTACGCACTGAGATAGGATTCTAGAAAAGAGGAGGTGGGTCACTAGTAGGCCGCTTAAGTACCAAGCTCTCCTAGATCCAATCCTGAGACATGCGCATTGCTGCAACACTCCAACCACGCAACTTGTTCACAGACATGTTTAATTAGAATTAAGTCTTATGGAATTTACGAGTTGTTCAAACTAGACCTAAGGTCCATAAACCCTAACATACATACCTACGTCCCCATAAGCCCAAATCACTCCCTCACTACCATTAAGCCCAAATCTCATCATATGGCTTATTAGGCCCAAAACAAATCCATTTCATGTATCATGCATGACTAATTCAATTCAGATAACCAACCAAACCATTTCATCAAACTTAGCCTCAAGGCCCACCGCCCATTTAATACTTTCGCTTTTGCGATTTCATTGTGTGTAGTGTTTGTACACACCGGTAACCACGCTACCGCAAACCCCTTAGTCACGAACCTACAATCGACATCACCTAACGATTAATCATAACTTAATATATACTTATCGAAAATCGAAACCTCACCGTAACCTTACCGTGTACCTCACGTTCTAGTAGCCCTTCCTTCGCTACTATTGGCGATTATCCTCTAGGTCTGCACCCAAACGCCCACCAAGGTATATTAACTCTCCTCATAGAATGGCTCTATATATAGCTAGCTTCTCACCTTCCTTCTTTGTATCTTACCGATGTGGGATCCCTCCGTTAGTAGAGTTTAAATCTAACTCAAACTCTTCTCGTCCAATCCGCAAAATAAATATTCCCTTGCTTGTCATGAGATTTGAACCTAAGCTCCCATGCACCCTTAATGACACCTTGCCACTAGACCACTCACTTTCTTGTGTCTAAAATCATACGCAACTAAATATAACCCTATGGCAAAATTCTATAGTCTTTTTAAAAAGAAAACCAAAATACAAAAGCCAAGACTTGAACCTTGGACCTCCTTCCTTCCTTGTGGCGTCACCCCCTTGCCTTTTATGTGGCATCACTTTGCCACTACACCACACACTCCACTTATGTCATTTTTCTCCACATTTTATTCTTAAAGCCTACTACTAACTCTCAGGGTTTTATTCACCTAAAACCAAAATTTCCCTAAAGCTAAAGTTTGAACCCGGGACTTCATAGAAGCCCCCTAACCTTCCAAAATCACTCATCTAAGAGGTCCAACTAGCAATAGAGCCGTTCTTTTGTTCTTAAAAATTTTAAACGCTCCCGTGCCCAAGGCCCATTGGGCCCCAATCCTACTAGGCCCAAATTCGAGATGTTACAGAAAATATATTGAAGTCTTTCTTATCTCGAGAGGGCAAAACGTCACATCCCGTAAGTTAGGACACGACATTTCGAATCCTTGAGAATAATTCGACCTTTGATTTTTATTTGAAATTCTACGTGTTTTAATTTTAAAATGATATTCAATTATTTGAATTCATCAAGAAAAACAAGCCCCGTAAGTTAGGGCACGATTTTATCGAATCTTTCAAATACGAAACATTGCCTTTTTTTTTAAATTTTATTGCCATGTTTGGATAAAAATTAATGATATAAAATATTACGAATGACGGTACAAAATGATTATATACGAATGAAATGTCGCGTCTAATAGAATGGCAATAATGAATATGCTAATGAAAACAACATACGATAGTCACATAATGTATATTATTTTGATACTACGATGTTCAATCTAAGAAGGATGAAATAAGCAACCCATGAGGCTAATGATAATATTGGTGCCTAAAACAATGCACAAAAGAAGAGCCTAATTCTCGAACATTATAAGGACAACGAAATATATACATGCACGAATAAATATCAAGAAAATGATTCGAAATATTGAGAATAAAATATTGAGAAAAAAAAAGATAAGGGTGGTGCAATTTGTAATAGAGTACAATAGATATATAATAATAAATAAATAATACATTAACAAACGAATAATAATAATAACAAAATAAATAAATAAATGAGAATAACATCAAACATTAAAAATAAAAAGAATAAATAAATAGGTAAAACAAATAAGTAACATAAGTATTTAAATAATAATAGATAAGTAACGTAAATATATGTAATATTAAATTTAAATAATTAAAGGTAAATCAACAAATAAACAAATAAATATAAATAATAGATAAATATAACATCGATGAAAATAAAAATTCTAATATATCAAAAATATAAATAAAAAATAAAACAAATGGGTAAATAAACAAAAATAAATGAAAATATAAACACATTATATGAAAGGATTGGAATTAATTAAATAAAGGATGAAATCTAAATTAAAATAAAGTCAAAAGGACAAATTAAAAGTAGATAAAAGAAAAGGGCTGAACGGAGGACCAAAATAAAATGCATGCCACATAGGAGGGACTGATCGAGCAATTAAACCATGTCCCTAAAATGCACAGTTTTAGTATGGGCTAAAACGAAAAAAACGCAGAAACCGTGGGGCAAAATTTAAAAAAGAAGAAATAGGACCCAATCGAGTAAGAGCAAACAAGTAGAAGGATCAGGGCATAAATAGCCCATTTTTACCCAAAACACGCGGTTCTGGCTTATTGGGTCGGGTTCGAGTCGGCCTCCCCAAAACGACACTGTTTTGGCGCTTGGAGAGGCCAAGTAAAACGACGTTGTTTTTGCTCTTCTATAAAAGCCCAAAATTTTTTAAAATCTTCATTTAAGCCAAAGTAAATAAAAAAAAACTTTGAAAAACCCTTTTGTTCTCTATTAGGGTTCAAAGGCCGGTGAGATTCCGACCAAGCCACCGCCGACGTCGCTCCGGCCACCACGCATGGTGGCCGAAACCCCAAGAGGTAAAATTTTAAATTTTTTATTTTTGATATATTTATACATATGTACACCTTTTTTAAAAAGAAAAAAAAAGAAAATATGAATATATGTATGTATATTCGAAATAGGAAATAAACGAAAAAAAAAACAAATAATAAAACATCAAAGAATAAAGATCTTACAACTTCGATTTTTGAATCCGTTTTTTTTATTCAAAGTCTTTTTTTCCTCAAAAATCCTCCTTCAATGCATTGTTTTTCGAGGCTTTTATAGCCAAAATATAAATTTTTACTGTTGTTTGCTTGTTGTTTGTCTTTTCTATTTTCTTGTTGTTTCTTGCTCTGTTGGCTGCCCATTTTGTGCTCTATTTGCAGGATCAGAGAGTCAACGGAGGTGACATTGCTTCTTTGGTGAAAGATGGGGCAGAGGACGCGTCGGGGGGCTTCGGGACGAGGCGAGGGCACGGCGCTCGAGGGGGCTACGGCGCCTAGGGTTTCAGAAACCCTAGGTTTTTTTCTAAAACTTTTAGCTATTGGGCCTAAAAATTGGGCTGTAATTGGGTTTTGGGTTTTAATTTTGGCTAATCAAGCCCTGATATTTGTAATGGACCGTAAATTGGACTTTTATTATTTATTTTTTTCTTTCTTTTTGTTTCTAATTTGGGCTCGGGCTAAATTGGGCTATTACAGCTACCCCTCTTTGCTCGTTGTCGTGTAACGAGAATAAAGCAAAGACTTTAAAAAGGACCAATTTTGCAGGTCTTACTGAGTCTCGGCACTTCTTTTTTCTTCTTCAAGTAGTCTCACTCTAACCCACTGCAACTTTAGAAGTACAAGAATTGGTGCTCCGATCTGCTCGAATGTAATTTTAGAGAAAAGATTTGTAGCTTCGATCTACTCTGTTGGAACTTCAAAGAGATAAGAATTGGTAATTTCAACCTGCTTCTCTGCAACTTCAGGAAGATAAAGCTGGTGGCTTCAATCTGCTTCACTGCAACTTCAGGAAGATAAGATCCACCGTAATTTATAGCTTCAATCTGTTCCACTGCATCTTTAGGGAAATAAGATCCACTGTCTTCAGTCTGCTCTGCTGCAACTTCAGGGAGATAAGGCTGGTGGCTTCAATTTGCTCTACTGCAACTTCAGGAAGATAAGATTTGTCAATTTGTAGCTTCAATCTGTTCCAATGCATCTTCAAGAAAATAAGATTTGCTATCTTCAGTCTGATCCACTGCAACTTCAGAGAGATAAGGCTGGTGGCTTCAATCTACTCCACTGCAACTTTAGGAAGATAAGATTCGCCATAATTTGCAGCTTCAATCTGTCCCACTGCATCATCAGGGAAATAAGACCTGTTGTCTTTAGTCTGCTTCACTACAACTTCAAGGAGATAAGGCTGGTGGCTTCAATCTACTTCACTGCAACTTCATGAAGATAAGATTTGCCATAATTTGTAGCTTCAATCTGTTCCACTGCATCCTCAAGTAAATAAGATCCACTATCTTTAGTCTACTCCACTGCAACTTCAGGGAGATAAGACTCGTTGTCTTCAGTCTATTCCACTGCAACTTTAGGGAGATAAGGCTAGTGGCCTTAATCTACTTCATTGTAACTTCAAGAAGATAAGATCTGCTAATTTGTAGCTTCAATCTATTACACCTACTGCATCTTCAGGGAAATAAGATCCACTGTCTTCAGTCTGCTCCGCTACAACTTTAGGGAGATAAGGTTGGTAGCTTCAATCTACTTCACTGTAACTTCAAGAAGATAATATCCACTGATTTGTAGCTTCAATCTGTTTCACTGCATCTTTAGGAAATAAGATTCGCTGTCTTCATTTGCTCCATTTCAACTTTAAGGAGATAAGGCTGGTGGCTTCAATCTACTCCACTGCAACTTCAGGAAGATAAGATTCACCATAATTTGCAGCTTCAATTTGTTCCACTGCATCTTCAAGGAAATAAGATCCACTGTCTTTAGTCTGCTCCACTGCAATTTCAAATAGATAAGGCTAGTGGCTTTAATCTGCTCCACTGCAACTTCAGGAAGATAAGATTCGCCATAATTTGCATCTTCAATCTGTTCCACTGCATCTTCAGGGAAATAAGATCCGTTGTCTTCAGTCTACTCTGCTGCAACTTTAGAGAGATAAGGCTAATGGCCTCAATCTGCTTCACTATAACTTTAAAAAGATAAGATCCACCGATTTGTAGCTTCAATCTATTCCACTGCATCTTCAGGGAAATAAGATCTGCTGTTTTCAGTCTGTTCATTGCAACTTTAGAAAGATAAGGCTGGTGCCTTCAATCTGCTTCACTACAACTTCAGGAAGATAAGATCCATCGATTTGTAGCTTCAATCTATTCCACTGCATCTTTAGGGAAATAAGAATCGCTATCTTCAGTCTGCTCCGCTATAACTTTAGAGAGATAAGGCTGGTGGCTTCAATCTGCTTCACTGCAACTTTAGGAAGATAAGATCTGCCAATTTGTAGCTTCAATCTGTTCTACTGCATCTTCAGGAAAATAAGATCTGCTATCTTCAGTCTGCTCCATTGCAACTTTAGGGAGATAAGGCTAGTGGTATCAATCTGCTCCACTATAACTTTAGGAAGATAAGATTTGCCATTTTCGATCTACTCCACTGCAACTTCAATGAGATAAGATCTACAACTTTAATCTACTCCACTACTACTTCAAGGAGATGAGATTTATGGATTCACCGATATTGCTACAATGTCCTCTAGGGGACATGACATGTAGAATCGATTTCATGTGCTTATGCTTATGCCAAATATTAGGATGTCATGATCAGAATGAATCAAATACTCCTAATTGGATGTGTATGAATGATATTTACATGAATGCATGAGAATGATCCATTTTTTTAATGTTTGGGTTGTCATTACTCATTGTTTATCAAGGTTGTATCACTAATGTGTTACCATGCCTTCTTTGTTGTTCATCAATGTTCTATCACTAATGAGTTACCATGCCTTCTTGTTTAGCCGGTATCTTTGACAGAAAAATTCAAAGAAATAGTCACAGTTTAGACTATTCTTTCTCAAATGTTTCTAACCCTTAGGTTTGGTGAGTTTTAAATAATAGTCCTGTTTTAGGTCCTTGTATTATTTAGAAACTTCTAGAGTAATATGCAGAACTCCTTTTATGAAAGTATGTTAGTCCATTAATCGTTATTTCAATGCAAAATGCTTGAAAAAGATTATAATGATGGACAAAACTGAAATTTATCAAGAACAAAATCTAAAAGAATGGATTAATCAAAGAAAGCAAACATTGTTGAAATACAAAATAAGTGAGAAGAAAGTAGGTGCCTCAGATATCGCAGCATGATCTTCTCTGCACGAGCTTCTCTGCACAAACTTCTTGAGGGCTCTTTTTTAGCTCAGTATGTGTTTAGGGGATTTAGAGTACTCTGTTGATGCCCCAAGACGTAACATCACTCCCTCTTGTTGATTTAGGCATGGCAAGACTATTGCATGCCCCACCTTTGATCAAAATTTGAATTGGCTCTTTTCATTGGTTTTCAATTCAAAATCTCTTTTATCTCAAGGAGTAACGTCTCTCTTTCTTATTAAATTGAGAAAGCGAGGCTACCGCATGCCCCATTTTGATTAAAATTTGAATTGCCCTTTATGGGTTTTCAATTTAAAATCTCTTTGGTTTCAAAGCGCCCTTTACGGGTTTTCGCATTGGCCTCTCCTTCTTCTTTTCATTTTATTTTTTCTTTTCTTTTTCTTTTTCTTCCCTTTTTTTAAATATTTCTTATTTAAACTCATAGGATTAGGCAAGTCCTTGTTATCCTTCTAGGTCAAAATCAATGCTTTTCCAGATAAGGCCTTCTTTACCACATACGGTCATTCCCAATTTTACATCCACTCTCCTCAAAAGTCCTTTTGTATGAGGAAGATCCTTTTTAAAACTAAGTCTCCTTCATGGACTTCTTCAGGGTGAACCTTCTTGTTATAGGCCCGCATCATTCGCTTTCGGTACAATTGACCATGAGGATAGCCCTTAGCCTTTCTTATTTGATCAAGTTCAGCTAATCATATTGGGATTGAATCCATCCGACTTCAACTCTGATAAAACTCAGAGAGAAGGAATCTTGACTTCAATGGGCAAAATCGCCTTCATTTCATAAATTAATGAGAAAAGCGTTGCCCGATGAGGGTCCTAACAAGTACGAATGCCAATCTTCATGAGTCTCAATCATTTTCTTGGCGATCCTTCATTTTTTTTACCATTCATTTTGAGGCGATGCGGTGTTTAATCTTGAACAGACTACAAACTTCTGATGTCGCGCTGTTGTTCAAATTTAATGCATCATCAGGTATGATCCCTTTTGGTATTTTATATTGACATATGATCTTTTTTTTCAAAAATTTGCTGACTGTCGACCTTGTGCAATTGTCATATGAAGCAGCTTCCACCTACTTAGTGAAGTAATGAACGACCATAAAGATGAATCGATGCCCGATAGAAGTCTTTGGTGAGATTGGCCCTCTGACATCCATGCCTCACATAGAGAAAGTCCATGGAGATGTCATACATGAAGAGATGAAGGAGGCAGAGGAACCTTGTCTCCATAAATTTGGCATTTATGGCATTTCTTGGTATAACTGATGCAATCCCCTTCCATGGTGGACCAGCAGTACCTGAACCTCAAAATTTGCCTAGCCATTCTAAAATGTGTTCTTTTCTAAGATTTTCTTAGCCTTAACAGCATCCACACGTCTTAGTAGCCCATGCATATCTTGATATGATCATGCGAAAACACCTTTGAATTCTTGGAATTAATCAATGACGTCTCACTTTGTCTTTGTGGTGATACAGGCTCTGATCTTCACATCTTTCTCTTCTCCTAGGCTCACAATGTCTACTGACCCTTTGTAAGGTAGGATTTATTTTTCATCTGTTTCTACCTTCCTTAACAAATCAGGAGGTAAGTTACAGTCTCTGTCATCTTTAAAGTCCTAAAATCCCTCTAGATACATATCTTGCTCAAAAGTAGATTCTGAGTCAGTAGCAGTGTCACTCATGTCGTTGATATCTAGGGATCTGTTATAGGTATGAAGGAATATTCAAAGAACAAATGAATCTAAGAATAATTATTTATGTGGTATGGACATGAATGAAATAAAGGAATAAAAGAATATTTGTTCAAAGTAAGGCACAAAAATGCATTTTCTTTGAAAATATAGATGTTGAACATAAGCCTATTTCACAAAAAGATTCTTATTGCTCTTAGGCTTAGAGAAATAAGCGTGTTTTGGACATTACTCCGAATTTGGCCCCAAAAAAATACAGGGATCTCTTTCACAGTCCCATTGTTCAAAACACTCCCAAGTATGTAAGAGCAGACACTTGGAAAATTCTATTCCCTGGTTCCTCTTTTAGATACGGCATTAATGTTTAGATTCCCCGATATTCCTTTCGAGCTCTTTACCTCTTCAAGGAATTTCAACTCTTTATTATCCATTAGGCTCTGCACCAAAGCTTTGAATTTGGCACACTCTTGGACTTTATGGCCTTCTTCTGCGTGGAACTCATAGTAGCTCCCCATCCCTTTGGGTGCCTCCTCTGAAGTCTGAATGATTAATCTCATGTCTATCATTTGTTTCAAAACCCATTTCAATGGGGTTTTTACTTCTGTGGTATTCTTCTTGATTCTTTTCTCCGTATGCTCGATTATCGCGTTTACCCCTTTGTTAGAATGGTTGGGTAACAGATTTTCTGTATCAAATGGATTATCGAATTTCACAATACCCATGTTGATGAGTCTTTCGATTATCTTTTTGAAAGCGGTGCAGTTCTCAATCGAGTATCCTGTGATTCCCGCGTGGTATTCGCATTGGGCGTTCGCGTTGTACCACTTAAGAAACGGAGGCTGCATAGGTTTTAGATAGAAAGGGGATACTATATGTGCATCAAACAAACTTTGGTACAACTCCTTATACGTGATTGGGATGGGCGTGAACCGGAGTTTTTTGAATTCGATTTTAGATTAGAATCTTGCCTTGGGGGACCTGATGGCTAGTAGTTGACATCTTTGGCTGGCTTACGGTAATCGGTTTTGAAAAGCCCTTATTGTATATATTCGTATTATTCACCACATTTTCCCTCTTCCTCGAAGTCTTTGGAGTATTGATTTGGGAGCTCCACTCTCGCCTTTTTCGTTTGTAACGATCTTCAACTTATTTTGGGAGCTCCACCCTCGACTTTTTTGTTTTCGGTAGATCATCCAAATCAAGGACGATAGGATTGATTGGATTATCCCCTGGACTAGAACCTGAACCTATCGGAAGTTTACCGGTGTCAAGGTACCAATCTAGTATTGTGGTCTAATGTTAACGGACACCCTTTATGGATACGTGTCTGGTTGTGCTTGGGTGTTTGTTAGGGTAAAACCTAAATGATAAGCGGAGTCCTCATTATCGTCCTCGAAATTAACCATAGGGCTTTTTCCTTTTTCTAACCTTCCAATTAGCATCTGGGTTAATTGGCTCATCATGTTTCTTTGAAATTCTAGCATCTGATTATTCATATCTTGTTGAATTTTGGCTAATTACTCTTACATATGTATTTGTATTTACTCTAATCTCTTCAACCTTTGGTCCATTACTTCAGCTTGTACTGTAACGATGTTTGATGGGTTGGCTCTTGTCGGTTTCCAAATTAACTCTGAAATAATTTTATTTTAATTAGGGTCTCTTTGTGAAATTTAATGCACATGATGCAATACAATGCAAATGCATGAGATGAATGCAAAAAAGGCGTTGACTCTGATTCAATTCTGTTAGAATAACTTTACTTGAAAATAAATTTCTTTACATAAAATAGATTACATATACGGCATTGTCCTAATACTCAAGGCCTTAACCTCCCAAAGGAGCCAGGTTAGCTCCTAACCCTAATTTGATTCTAATTCACTTCAAACTTAGCATGTCAGCTTAAACTGCTATGGTTTGCCAATGCTTGGCCACCTCTTGTATTTGAGCAATTAATTCTTTTAATGGAGTGTAGTTATCAGAGAATACTTGATAAGACACTCTTTTCACCCTCCAAAAGCGGCTATGAAACCAAGCCAACAAGAGATGTGCCCATCCAATGAATCTTCCTTCACCCGCTCTTTGGCATGCATTCAAAGATCGAAATGTTTCGGTAAAAATTACAGGGACGGGCGTGACCCTCTTGTCAAGTCTATCGAATAAATCTGAAATTACCTCGTTCACGTGCCCAAGTGCTTTAGGGAAAACATCCAGCCTCTAAATGCTCAAAGTGAATACATTGACCATTTTCTTCATATCTGGGTGTGCTAAGATCAAGTCTCTTAAACTATTCCAAGGGATACATTTTCCATCTCTCTCTTGTTTGATTCAGGCTGTGACACATTTCTCACTTATCCCTGTGATGCTTGTTAGCTTCTTTAAGAAAATCGGGACGTTAACAGCTCTCGAATAATCTTTGTCGGTTTAAATCCTCGGGTAATGAAGCAAAGTCGTGTACTCCCCATCGGACTATTGCCCTTCTCTCGTTGTATTTACTCGAACCATATTCGGAAGGTTGTATTATCCTCTACTTTATCAAGAAATCTATTTTCCATGAGAAGCTCTCTATTTAGCAACTGAACGTAAATCAACACCTCTTTTCTATGATGAAAATGCAATGCAATCGTAACCAGAACAAAACAACATAGGGTAGTACAAAGCAAAATCAAGCAAGAAAGAAATAAATAGAGCACCTATTTGGATGACCACTAGGGGTTTGGAGTGGTTCTACCTAGGGTGGGCTTTTAAGGCTCGCTATATGGGGTTCGATTCTAAAGCAAAGGTACTCGAACCGGCAGATTCCTCAATCTTCACCCATTATAGGCTCATATAGATCAAGTTCAGTTCAGGGGAATACATTTCCCTATGGCTACACGGAGATGAAAATCTCACGAAGACATAGATATGGATGTATCCCGAAAGCGATCCACTATCACACACGGAGGTGAAGACCTTACGAAAGAATAGTTTATCACTCCCACTTAAAAGGGTAAGATCGACCGATCATACGATGCAATGTACAGGAACATATCCAAAAATTCAAACCAGAAAAGCAAACTAAAATGATGAAAGTTGTAACAAAGACGGATGAAATGTAACAAAATGATAATACATTTAAACCGAGTTTTTAATTTTCGACAAAAAGACAAAAAGTAATCGACTCGTGGCTTGACTCTCTTATTTGGGTCCCCAACGGAGTCGCCAAGCTGTCGAAACCATTTTTTGAAAAAATGGGGTCGACTTTGATTTTGAAAGCGAAAAACGGGAGTCACCACCAATCCTTTTTAATGAGATGTGATCGAGTCACCTTGTAATTTGGTCATTTTAATAAAATTTCTAATTTACTAAAACGATAATTTTTGGTCTACGAAATCCAAAAAACAGATTCGAGAGTCGGTTACACACGAGGAAGGGTTAGCACCCTCGATACGCCCAAAATTGGTACCTAGTTGATTAATTAGTGTTTTAGTGTCAAAAATTGAAATTTTGAAAAAATTTAAAATACGATCCCTTTTTTGCATCAATGCATATTTTGTTTTGGAATACCTAGATAAGTCGAAAATATATTGAAGTCTTTCTTATCTCGAGACGGCAAAAACATCACATCCCGTAAGTTAGGACACGACATTTCGAATCCTTGAGAATAGTTCGGCCTTTGATTTTAATTTGAAATTCTACGTGTTTTAATTTTTAAAAAGATATTCAATTATTTGAATTCATCGAGAAAAATCGAAGCCCCATAAGTTAGGGCACGATTTTATCGAATCTTTCAAATACGAAACATTGCATATTTTTTTTGAAAATTTTATTGCCATGTTTGGATAAAAATTAATGATATAAAATATTATGTTCATGAATGACGATACAAAACGATGATATACGAATGAAATGTCGCGTCTAATAGAATGGCAATAATAAATATGCTAATGAAAACAACATACGATAGTCACATAATTTATATTATTTTGATACTACAATGTTCAATCGAAGAAGGATAAAATAAGCAACCCATGAGGCTAATGATAATATTGGTGCCTAAAACAATGCACAAAAGAAGAGCCTAATTCTCGAACATTATAAAGACAACGAAATATATACATGCACGAATAAATATCAAGAAAATGATTTGAAATATTGAGAATAAAATATCGTAAAAAAAATAAGATAATTTGTAATAGAGTACAATAGATAATTTGTAATAGAATAATAATAATAATAATAATAATAATAATAATAATAATAATAATAACAATAAATAAATAAATGAGAATAACATCAAACATTAAAAATAAAAAGAATAAATAAATAGGTAAAACAAATAAGTAACATAAGTATTTAAATAATAATAGATAAGTAATGTAAATATATGTAATATTAAATTTAAATAATTAAAGGTAAATGAACAAATAAACAAACAAATATAATAAATATAAATAATAGATAAATATAACATTAGATGAAAATAAAATTCTAATATATCAAAAATATAAACAAATAATAAAAAAATGGGTAAATAAACAAAAATAAATGAAAATATAAACACATTATATAAAATGATTGAAATTAATTAAATAAAGGATGAAATCGAAATTAAAATAAAGTCAAAAGGACAAATTAAAAGTAGATAAAAGAAAAGGGCTGAACGGAGGACCAAAATGAAACACGTGCCACATAGGAGGGACTGACTGAGAAATTAATCTCTGTCCCTAAAACACACAGTTTTAGTATGGGCTAAAACGAAACAAACGCAGAAACCGTGGGGCGAAATTTAAAAAGGAAGAAATTGGATCCAATCGAGAAAGAGAAAAAAGCAGAAGGACCACAGGAAAAATATCCCATTTTTACCCAAAACACGCGGTATTGGCTTATTGGGTCGGGTTCGGTTGGTCTCCCCGAAACGACACCGTTTTGGCGCCTGGGGAGGCCAAGTAAAACGGCGTCGTTTTTGCTCTTCTCTAAAAGCCCAAAATTTTTTAAAATCTTCATTTCAGCCAAAGTAAATAAATAAAAACTTTGAAAAACCCTTTTGTTCTTTGCTAGGGTTCAGAGGCTGGTGAGATTCCGACCAAGCTACCGCCGTGCCTCCGCCGCCGACGTCTCCTCTGGCCACCACGCATGGTGGCCGGAACCCCAAGAGATAAAATTTTTTATTTTTTTATTTTCTGATATATTTATACATATGTACACCTTTTTTAAAAAGAAAAAAAAAAGAAAATATGAATATATGTATGTATATTCGAAATAGGAAATAAAGGAAAAAATAAAACAAATAATAAAACATCAAAGAATAAAGATCTTACAAATTCGATTTTTGAATCCCTTTTTTTTTGTATTCAAAGTCTTTTTTTTTTTATTCTCAAAAATCCTCCCTCAATACATTGTTTTTTGAGGCTTTTATAGCCGAATATACAAATTTTTACTGTTGTTTGTCTTTCCTATTTTCTTGTTGTTTCTTGCCCTGTTGGCTGCCCATTTTGTGCTCTGTTTGCAGGTTCGAGAGTCAACGGAGGTGACCTTGCTTCTTTGGTGAAAGATGGGGCAGGGGGCGCGTTAGGGGGGCCTCGGGACGAGGTGCTTCGGGATGAGGCGAGGGCATGGCGCTCGAGGGGGCTGCGGCGCCTAGGGTTTCAGAAACCCTAGGTTTTTTTCTGAAAATTTTTAAATTTTTGGGCCTAAAAATTGGGCTATAATTGGGTTTTGAGTTTTGATTTGGGCTAATCAAGCCCTGATATTTGTAATGGACTGTAAATTGGATTTATTTTTTCTTTCTTTTTGTTTTTGATTCGGGCTCGAATTAAATTAGGCTATTACAACCTTGAATTAAAATATATTAGATATTTCCAAAACATAGCAACAGAAAGTTGCTCAACTTCAAACATTCAGAATAATGAATTAAAACCTATTCTTAAAGCTTTGAAACAGGCCACAAATTTCCCCCTAACCGCCAAAAAAAAAAAAAGGCATGCTCAACTAAAAAATTTACTATTATTTATTATTTATAAAAAATTATTATATTTTGTATTTTTAATAATATATAATTTAGATTTAATTATGTGTTTGAGGATCAAATTGAGATAATTTGTAAATGTGAAGGTTAAATTTATTGAATTATTTAGAATTAGGATCAAATCGATAAAATGTGTAGGTATTGATGACTAAATGTATTATTCTACCAGTTAAAAAATGCCACATCATCACTTCCATTAACTATTTAATGGGAAAATGACCAAAATTAAAACGATCTAAAATGTTAGTGACTAATTTTATAGTTTTTCCTAATTAATAATATTAGCGCTTAACTTTCAAAAATTAACCCTAAAATTGAAATTTAATCACATCCATCGGACTCTATTTAAAAATTAAAAAATTCAAAATTAACACTAAATTTATTCTATTAACAAAATCATTAAAAATTCAAACCTAAAAATATTAGTAATTAACTTTTATCAAATCAACCCTAAAATCTAAATTAAACACTAAAAATTAACACCGTAACTTTTAAGTACCAAAATATATTACTTTTATAAAAGATAACTCAAATATCATATTAAAAATGTCAAACTCGAGTACCAAATAATATATATTTATCCTTTCGCAATAATAATATATGTTGTTGGAGGTGGGCCACAATTTTGATTCTGCCCAAACTAAATTAACTGAAGTAAAATTTAATAGTTAAAAATTATTTAAATTTCTAACTATAAAAATAAAAATGGTAAACTATAAAAATGTTTGCTAAACTATTGCTTTTATTCTATTTTGGTCAACGAACTATTAATTTTTTCAATTTTGTCATTAAACTTTTCAAAATAAAATATTTTGGTCACTCAAAGCTTATTTGGGTTTTTTTTAAATTTTTTATTGATCTAATAACAAATTTAGCCTCCAATATTTACACATTATATAAATTTTGTCCTAAATATAAAATATTCAACAAATTTAGTGCTTAACGCTTACAAAACTTGTCATTTTATTTGAGTTCTAAAAATTCACATAACTTTATCTATAATTAAACAATCCATTTCTCATAAATTTATCTTTTGCTTTGAAGCTATGACATCTTGAGCTCACTTTTTTCTATTTCGAATATTGAATTTTGTTGTTTGGTGATGCTTTTTTTTATAAGCTGGTTTGGTTGGTTGTTGTAGCCTTAGCCAGAGATTTGTAATTAACTTTCCTTCATTAATTGTAATGTTTTAAATATCATTATTGTATGGTGTTCTTTTCATTCCTTTTTTTCAATTTTCCGTGTGTTGGGTTGGTGAACAAGGTGTATAAAAATAGGCTATGCTAAAGACGATGTTAGACATTTTATATTGGATAGGATAAAATTATAGAATTTTGAAACCTAAAGCTAAGATTTATAGGATAAGAAGCTTAAATTATTAATTTTGTAAAGGACCTAGAGTTAATTTATTGATTTTTTAAAAAATTGGAACTAAATTAAATTTTTATTTAAAATTTTGAGGACTAAATTTATTGAATTTTTAGAATTCTAATTAAAATAACAAATTTTGTAGAAAATTTTATATTTAAGATCAAATTGATATAATGCATAAATATTGAAGGACTGAATTTATTATTAGACTAATAAAAGAATCGTTTTAACTTACCAAAATATATGATTTTGAAAGGTTTAGTGACTAAATTATAAAAATAATAATTTAGTGATTAAAAAGAAAAAAAAACAGTTTAGTGACAATTTTAGTTTAACCAAATAAAAACATTAATATAGAGAATTTAAAATAAAAGACAAATTTAAATAAAAATAAAGTCGGTGGGAACAACCCTAAACCTAATACCAAAGTCAAAGAGATGCGTAAAGAGTTAGTATTTCCATCACGATCACGTTCGGCTTTAAACATTTTCATTTTTCAGCAAAGAAAATAAATAAAAATTGAAAAAATAAAATATGAAGTCTGTTTGTAAAAGTCAAGATCACCGACCTGTCGTTTTTGTTTTCTTTTACCTTTTTTTATCATTTATCTATATTATTATTTAAGCTCTTCACTGACTCGATGTTACTTTCAATTAGGTTATTAATTCAGTTAAGAAATTATAAAAATATCTTTCCATAATTAAAATTAGTAATATTATTTGAAGATATTTTAATTTTTTATTTTAAAAAATTCAATAAAAATATAAATATGGTGAGTTTTAAAGCCACCCAATTGCATTAATAAAATTTTTAATTTATCATTCAATTAATTTTTTATTTTTTAGACATTTTATTTTTATTATGCACATTTTATTACCTTCATTATTTGTATTTATTAATAATGTATTTGATTGAGTTGGTGTTATAAGTTAACTCAACAACGACTTAAGATTGATGATAATATCATGATAAATAAATTAATCTAAATTTTTATTTTAATAACGTATATATTTCATGTGTTATTATTAATTAATTTCAAAACATATATTTCATTATTTATTGTATGTAACTTTTAAATAGACATTTTTATTTTAAATTTATGACTTTTTTATGATAGGATTTGAAGTGTATATTTATGGAAGGAACAAAAAATGCAAATGATGTGGGCAACGGAAATGCTATCTCATATCCTCGACCGGCTCTGCCTTTCCATGGAGTACATAAAGCAAAAAAACGGGATGCATGCTTTTTATCGTTGCGTGGTATGTTGAACTCAAGTATATGTGTAGCATGTTAAATTCAATAAATTTGAAGCTAATAAAGGCTTCACTTACCTCTTGTTGAAGTGAAAGTGAATGCAGCAGTCAATAGTGGTGGGTTTTTCGGATTTTTTTCATACTAAATTTCGGTGTATATTTTTCTAAGAAAAATAAAGAATCCAACTAAATATTATATATTGTTTACAAATAATCTTATACAACTTGTTGATAAAGAGATGTTTGACTTCAGTTCCACAATTCTCATAATATCTAATTAAGATATGTTTTAGCTTTATGTATTAGAGGTGTTTATGGTTCGGGCTGAATCTAACTAAAATTTTAAGTCGAGAAATAGGTTTAAATTTTGCTCAAGTCTGACTTGGATAAAAATTTTAAAACTTGGGTCTGACCTAGCTCGCCCGTATTAATTTTCTTTATATATATAGAACACATCAAAATTACTAAAAATATTAAAATAAATATTTCCCAACAAATTGAAAATAAAATTTTAAAAATATGTATACTTAAATAACACTAAGATAGATACAATTAAACAAGCAAATGACTCTAAAATAATAACAAAATTAACAATAAAATAAGAGTTATACAATATCTAAATAATAGGAACATAATAGTAAAATGGAAGCAAAATAAGAAGAAAATAATAAGAAAATAGCAATGAAAAATACTATTGTTGGTTCCATCGCTGTTTATCCCTATTGTTGGTTCACCGAAAGTATATTCATGGCAACGGACCTGTTCATCTCTAAATGCAAAAAAAAAAAAAAGTTTAGCCCAACTATTCGAGACTTTGACTATCTCACTCGAACTCCAAGTTATATCTTGAAAAATAAAGAGATTACGATTCTTCCAAATACGCCAAGAGAGTAATCTAAAGAGGCAAGCCTAATTTTTTTTCTAAATGTTACAATAACAAAATTAACTGAGAAAAATAGTTGAAATTAATAATTGAACTTAATTTTTTAAGTTAAAGTATAAAAAAAAATTCTAAAAAAAAATATAATAAAAGTAGATGAATATAAAACATATACGTATTCAATATTTCTTATTTATTCAAGAAACAATCAATCATTCAACATCAAAGTAGGAGCTTTAACAACCATTCTTAATAAATTTGACAACGAAATGAAACCGACCACTCAAAATGTTAAAACAACCAGATTCTTATTGGACTGCCCAGCTGGTTTGTTTGTTAATAATTATTGAAATCTAGGTCATACTATTGGTTTTGGGCTTTTATAACACCTAAAACATGGAATAAAACCTGGTTCCACTGTTTTGTTCAATCAAAATCATTGCAGGAAACATCAGTCAACCACAAGTCCTCATCTTCTCTTGCAGCACCCTACTTTTATTTGACCTTTTTTTTTGTTCATGTCTCAAGGAGGATCCAATCCAGATGGTAACACTCAGGCCAACAGGGTAACTTATCACTGCTTCTTTTTCTTTTTTTCATGTAAGCTTTGCAAGTTTGATTATAATTTTCAATCTCATTACATGATGTTTTATCTCTTTTTTTTTTTGCAGTTTATCAATGAATTCCCAGTGTTCACGAATCAGATCGACTTATTGATAGCAAAATACGAGAAGCTGGTTGACACTGAAGCAACTCAACTGGATGAGATCAATAGTTTGAAAGTCATGGTTGCGGACAAAGATGAAAAAATCCGCATACACGAACAACAGTGCCGTGAGCTTCAGAAAGAGGTGAACGAATTGAGGGCGAATTTGGAGAAAACCAAGAAGGAACATGATGTGAAGGTATTTGAGCTCGAGAAAAAGCTCAAGGCCAAGGAAGAGGAAGTAGGCAAAATGATCAATAAGGTTGAGGAGATGGCTAACTCGATGACTTGGGAAAAGCTAAGAAGCTTGAACTTAGGCTCGGATGTGAGTGTGTACTAGCATTAGTCTAGGTTTTTTCATGTATTGGATGGGTGTTTTAAACATCGTATCTTAAAATTTTGATGGCTGCTACCATGAATTTTTTTGCTCGTATTTTAAGTATTAACTTTGTTCTCCTTGCTTGTGCAGCCGCAGTTGGATGACAGCCCAAATACTCGTAGATCAAGGTAAAATGTGAAATTGATGTTACACATACATACATACCCTTTTGAGTGGTTATTAGCAATGCGAAAGTAACTATATCAGGACAAAAAATATCATCAAATCAAATATGAGATATTATTTTTATAAAAAAAAAAAATTGTGCGAGATTCAAATAAAATATACTAGAGTTCAAAATTTCTCCACCATTCTCCCCTATTTTGTAATTTTTTTTTTTACTATTAGTTTCATTCTGTAAATTTGTATTACCATCTCTAATATCAATTAATTTTGTCATATCGTGCTTCCCAAGATTTAGGGATAGGTATATGGATAGGCGTCGATCTCCAAGTAGGATGAGGCGTTGTTCAAGATCTCCAAGAGAGAGCGAAGATGATTACAAAAACGAGTAAGCGCAAGTTTATTTCATTTTGCTTTTGGTGTTATATGAACAGTGTGTCTATTCCCATTTCCGACTCTTATTTTTTTAACTTTGTTTCAATGATCACATTTGTTGGAAGACTGCGGAAAACAATGTGGCCTGGAAAACGACCAAAATCGAGGTCTAGGGATAGAGGCAGCAGTAGATGACCCCTACTGGCTACGGTTTTCATGAGGTGCTGCCTTCCTTTATTGCATTGCTCTGTATTCTACAATGGACTTCTTTCTTGTATATTTCATTTCATGTTCTACAGTGACTATTCACTAATTGATATTTGAGATTTGTATTGCAAATGAGTATCTAGGGCATAGAATCATGGGAGCAGTTCCCTATATATTTTATCTATCATCATTATTATCTACTGCACATGTGGATATCCCTTGTCAAAATCCACATCACTTATAATTACATTTCTAAATTAGCTTTATTTTGTTGGATAATGTTTTCATTTGAAAAATTTGGGCGCCAAGTGCAAAGACTTCAAAATATTTGACATGACACAAACACCAAAAATACCACAAAACACAGAAATTCAATACCAGAAACAACACTATATCAAGGATTAAAAAGAAAAAGACCTTGAAATTAAAATATATTAGATATTTCCAAAAGATACCAACACAAAGTTGCTCTCAACTTCAAACATTCAGAATACTGAATTAAAACTTATTCTTAAAGCTTTCAAACAGGCCACAGATTTCCCCCTAACCGCAAAATTGAAAGAAAAATAAAAGATTTAAGAATGGGCAAGCTCAACTAAGAAATTTATCATTCGGTTTAACGGATTTAGGCCTAATATAGTTTCTTTGCAGTTAACTTTAATGGATAAGTTTAATGGATCAGAGCATTTACCTTCAACGGTAAGGGTAATCAAACAAGGAATTGAGCTACCCAAAATTTCGGAGCTGAACCGTAGGCAAACCTGATGCATCATCTTGATTAGGAGCAATGGGCATATCAATAGATACAAGACAAAGATTTGCATTGCGAAGCATTTTTAGTGCTAAGCTCTCACATATTGCAAGAATTTTGTCTTCCATTGACAAATTATCTCCAGATTCCTTGTTTAGCTCCTCGATGTGGTCAGTGAATGTGCAACTGTCATAGATAAGCCAAGAAAATCCAGTTAAGAACAATCTGGGATCTGATAATTGAAAAACAAAAGAAACAATAATAGTACAAAGTTTGAAAAGATGATTGCTAAGCTCTCGATTGAAATAAGTCGTAAATACCAATAAAATTCAACTCCACTAAGATGTGACAAACCTCCTTGAGTATTCGAACATCCCTGGGAGACGGGATCCTTTATCAGTGAAAGCTTCAACATCCATCTGCAGTGGCTTTACGAAATATCCAATATTGGACCGCAACTTAACTGGAAGCTTCTCACCATCGTAAAATAAAGCTAGCTTCAAAGGCAATAGATGGTGATGAAAATAAACTTGAATAATCCTTCTTGTTGTCTGACGTGGTTCTAAAGAAGCAATCTCTTCCATTGGAACAAGTGTTGGTGTTGGCACATTATCAAATGAGGCTCTGTTAGACTCCACATTGACCAACTTTATTCCCGATATGGTCTCTGATGAACAGTTCTTAAAAGAAACTTCTATGCAGACAAGTAGATGCGATATGCTTGAAATTTCTGATGAAAAAGAATAATCAACCTTCAAATCATTTCTATTTGCAGGCTCCAAGAGAGAATAGCTTTTTGGTTTTATTTGCTTTCCAACATCCCCAATAGATATTCTTGCCAAAGATTTACGGACTTGACTTTGCTCCAACATGCCTGGGTTTGATGAACCAGGTTGTTCCTCCAACCATGACTCTAGAGCTCGATTTGACATTAATTCCCCTGGATTAGCAGGAGAAGAATGAAAAACTCCATTCTGATTTTCAGAAGCATTTCCAATGTAGGAAATCTGAAGCAACAGGTCTGCATTATCATTGCCTTCACTTGTTTCACCATCATCACCATGGCCACTGCTTCTCGAGCCAGAGAAAGAGTGCTGTGAATCATAATCTGAAGCACTTTCGTTGTCTGAAGGATCAGATGATGTGCCATGATCATCTGTCCCACTATAAGCTGCTGCCTCCTTCATAATTATACGTGTTCCTTCAGGCTCATTAATGTCATCAAGGAGCAAATTGCAAGGCTTCGGAAGAGGTTCGTACCCGGGAGCAATATGAAGAACCATATGTGAGAGAGACCCAGGTAGATAAAATCGGTAATTAATTGATTCAGTTTTCACTTCTCTTGTTTGTTTCCTAAATATGCAGTTCACAACTATGTGTAGGTCTTTTTCAGGAAGACTATATACTCCTTGTGACCCTTGAGAGATGAAATTGTATGACAGAAGTTTCTTTAGGAAAGAAGCTCGGTCACGGACATCATAGTTCGAATCACATTCAGCCAGTTCAACCAAATATCTGAACACTTTCTTGAATGTCGACAGACCTTCTCCTGTAGCACCTGATAGAACCTGCAAGTACAAACAAACTGAAAGTACAGGCTTTTTCTCTGAACATTAACAACAAGCAAGCGAAAAAAAAAAGAACTACTGATAAACTACAAAACTTAAAATGAATTAAAGATGACATGCAACAGCAATAGTTTTCGAGCTTTATTTATTTTACTTTTTTTTAATATGATATGGCTACTTGCTGCAACTAATCCTGACTGACAACCTCCTTCCCATTTCATAAGTAAGACAGATTATCGGAGGAAGGCCAAATATCTTTTCCCAGAAATATTTGTCCATAGCTAGGGTAGAATTGATCAAGAATATTATAGCTCTTGGAAATACCTTAGTGATAAACCGTAAAAATAACACATTTTAACTCCATATTTAGTATGTTTTTAGATGATTTAGCCCTCAATTTATGTAAAAAGATGCTCTTAATCCTTTCTTTTCATGTCTTATACTCAGGAGAACACCTAAGGATAAAAAGAACGTAAAACGGGCTTAATACGGACCAAATTGGGCCAACCCAAGAAGTCGGCACGGCCTGGACTTAATGCCACACGGTCGTGCCCCAATATTTAGATTGCACACGGTCACACCATGATTTACACGACCGTGCCTCGTCGACAAAAAAGCCCAACACGGCCTGACCCCGATGTACACAGTCGTGCCCCAATTGGCGATTCAAGCACTACCGCTACCCATATATTACACGCGTGTATAAATTAATGGATGGAGACACGGCGGACCACAACTTACACGCAAGTGTTTTAGCCGTGTTCTCGCCATGGAAAGAGCAATTTCACTCGGAATAGGATGCTTAGAGCCCAAGAAACGTAATCCTAAGTCTACTCAAACACCTATTATACCTGAATTACGAGTACTTAGGAGCCAAGAAAAGCATCCCAAAGGTTTATATAAACAATCCAAGGCAGCAATTCAAGAGCGTCAGGTTTTAGCAGAATTTTTTGCCAAAGCTTTACTCGTTTAGGGATTGTCTCGAAGATAGCCAATTGATCCATCTCGAAGAGTCAGAATTCTACTCAAGACGGAGGATCTCCTCTTCAATTCCTTCAGGGGGTTTTAAGGATTTCCTATGTTTTGTTTTATCTTTTCTCTTGAGATGTTTTCTTATTTAATTATGAACTAAACCCCTCAGATACCTAAAGGGGATGAAACTTATGATAGATTTTGTTATTTAATTCTTTCGGTTTATATGATAAATACTTAGTTTGTTCTTAATTATGTTGCTTAAATTTATCTGATGTGCTTAGATGGAGGAGGAATCGACCTTGCCTAAGAGTAGATCTAGCATAATTAAGCGGAGTTGATCGGGCGCCTAGAGATAGGGTTACGAGATTTTTTCAGATTAGGGTAAAACCTAATATAGGAGTCCATTGATCGATTTACTGCTTCCTTAGGAGGTTATTATAAGAGAATGAGAGTTTCACTAATTAACCTAAGATTAGACGTTATTCACTTCGAGAGAAGGTTTAATATAGGTTAGGGAGTCTCACGGATCAAGCTAAGTAAAGAAATCATATGAATTAAAAAGGTAGAGTGAAGTCATAGGTGGATTCTTCCCGAAGGTATCATCTTTATCAATTGAGTT
Source organism: Gossypium rotundifolium (assembly GCA_025506655.1). NCBI lineage: Eukaryota > Viridiplantae > Streptophyta > Magnoliopsida > Malvales > Malvaceae > Gossypium > Gossypium rotundifolium. Next base: position 23,816,010 of record CP106725.1, read on the forward strand.
TTCTTCGAAGTCTTTTCCCAAATTTTCGTTTCTTTTGTCTTTACATTTAGTTTAAATATTTCATTTGTTTTAGTTTAATAAACCAATCACTCCATATTTTACGCTAAATAATAGAAAGAAAGTGAGTAGTAGTACTTTTAGGTTCTTTGGGTTCGATAAGATATTCTTGCTCGAGCTATACTCATCGCTCGATAGGTGTGCTTGCCTCTATTGTTGTCACAATACCATGTGTTCGATCACTCTTTATAAATATCAAAACTAGACTGCTTTTGCAATGATCAAGTTTTTGGCATCGCTGTTGGGAACTTTCTAAAATATTACAAAAGCTCTATTTTTTATTACTCTAGCCATTATTACTATTTTTTTGTCGTTGACTTTTATTTTATTTAAATTTCGACGAGATAATTCTAGTTTTTCAAAGGAATGGCAATCAATAATTATCGATGGCAAGGCATGGGGACAATTCCTACTGAAGCAACCAGTATTTTCAACATCGACGTGGTTACCAAGTTATCTAATCAGTTCGAAATAATGAATAAAAAGATTGATGATTTGAATAATCTTTCGCAGGTACACCCAGCAATGCAGTATAACTCGAATCTAAGAGGCGTGGTGAATCTTGAGTACCACCCTACGGATATGGCATGAAAAACGAACAAGTCCACTATATAGGTAACTACTCTAGATGTCAAAATAATTTTTATAGTGACACTTATACTACAGGATGGAGGTACTATCCAGACTTCTCGTGGAATGATCAAAGACAGGATTTTCCTCCAAATTTTCAACAACCTTATCCACAGGAAGGGGAATCAAACCTCGAAGAGATTCTGACAAAATTGGTGACAACTACAAACTCTCGTCTTCAAAAGGCTGAAGAAACACTCGATGAACAACAAAGATTGATCGAGGGAATCAAAATTCAGGTAAGAGAAATCATCACGCCGGTTGGATTACTTATTGAGATATTATGTGAAATACGGACAGAGATTTTTTCCAAAAGCACACAGCAGGTAAAAACAATTACACTAAGGAGTGACAAAGAGTTAATCGACCCACAAATAAAGACACCACATGAAATTATCAAGAAAAAAAGTGTAGAAGGAGAAAACGATAATCCATTGCCTACAAAAAATAAAACAAAAATTTCATATCCAGTAAAATTGAAGAAAAAACAATTGGATGCTCAATACGGTAAGTTCCTTGAACTCTTTAAACAAATACATATTAACTTACCCTTCGTTGAAGCTATTTCACAGATGCCAAAGTATGCAAAATTCTTAAAGGAACCTCTTACGAACAAAAGAAAGCTTGAGGAGGTATCCATAGTGGAGCTTAACGAAGAATGTTCAGCCTTTCTCCAAAATAGACTACCACGAAATTAAATGATCCAGGGAGTTTCACTATTCCTTGCTTAATTGGTAGTTTAAACATCAAGAAAGCATTAGTAGACTTAGACGCTACTATTAATCTAATGCCTTACAAATTATTTAAACGGCTAAATCTTGGGGAACCAAATCCTACTAGGATGAGTATTCAATTAGCCGATAGATCTATTAAATATCCTAGGGGAATTATTAAAGATGTCTTGGTCAAAATTGATAAATTTATTTTTTCTGTTGATTTTGTTGTGTTAGACATAGATGAAAACATTAATGTTCTTTTAATATTAAGGCGTCCCTTTTTAGCCACTGCTAGAGCTATTATTGATGTAGGTAATGGTAAACTAGCTCTGAGAATAGGTGATGAAGAAATTATCTTTCAACTCTGTAATGCCATGCGATATTCTAAAGAACAAGATGATTCATGTTATTTCGTCGATACTATTGATCATATTATAAAGAATTCATTATAAGAAATTATACAAGAGGACACATTGGAATTGTGTTCAGCTCAAGAAGAGGGTGAAGAAGATGAAGACAATGAGTAGAATCTTAAAATGTCATCATATGAACAACGGAGAGAAAAAACATCAAGAATGATAATGAAATAAAACAAAAACCCTCCATCGTAGAGCCACCCAAATTGGAACTCAAATAGTTACTAAAACACCTAGAATATGCATTCCTTGGAGACAATTCTACACTACCAGTAATCATCTCCTCAGAATTAAAATCCAAAGAAAAGGAGGAACTGATAAAAGTACTAAAAGAACATAAGAAAGCCATAGCTTGGAAAATCTCCGATATCAAGGGAATAAGCCCTACATTTTGCACCCACAAAATTTTGATGGAATAAGAATATAAACCATGTGTGCAACCTCAGAGACGTTTAAACCCCAACATGAAAGAAGTGGTCAAAGCCGAGGTAATTAAACTTTTAGATGCAGGAATAATTTATCCTATTTTGACAAAGACTTGGGTAAGTCTTGTGTGTAGTCCCAAAGAAAGGAGGAATGACGGTAGTACCCAATTAAAAAATGAGTTAATTCCCACAAGAACGATTCATGAGGATGGAGAGTCCGATAGACTATAGAAAGTTGAATGATGCCACCGAAAAGATCATTTCCTTTGCCTTTCATAGATCAAATGCTAGAAAGATTATCCGGGCATATGTACTATCGCTTCTGGATGGACTCTCCTGATACTTTCAAATCCCCATAGCTCTTGAAGACCAAGAAAAATAACATTTACATGCCCATACGGTACGTTTGCTTATTGTAGAATGCCTTTTGAATTATGTAATGCTCCTGCTACTTTTTAGCGTTGCATGTTAGCAATCTTCGACGAACTCGTGGAGGACATCATGGAGGTATTTATGGATGATTTCTCGGTATTCAGTAGTTTTTTCCATCTTTGCCTTAAAAATTTAAAACGAGTTCTAACGAGATGTGAAGAAATAAACCTTGTTTTAAATTGGGAGAAATGCCATTTTATGGTTAGAGAAGGATTGTATTAGGACATAAGATTTCTAGTAAAGGAATTGAGGTAGATAAAGCAAAAGTTGAAACCATAGAAAATTACCTCCCTAGCTCACCAAGGCTATTAGAAGTTTTTTAAGACACGAGGTTTTTATAAAAGATTTATTAAGGATTTTTAAAATAGCTAAGCCTTTGACAAAATTACTAGAAAAGATGTTCCTTTTAATTTCAATCAGAATGTTTAGATGCATTCAATGTCCTTAAGGATAAATTAGTAAATGTCTGATTATAATTGCACCGATTGAACTTGCCCTTCAATTAATGTGTGATGCAAGTGACTTTGCAAGAGGTGCGCTTTGGAAGAACGAAGAGACAAGCATTTTCACCGATCTACTACGCTAGCGAACATTAACACCGCAAAGAAAATTACACCACGATCGAGAAAGAATTGCTAGTGTAGTTTTTGCTTTTGACAAATTTAGACAATATCTAATATTATTTAAAGTTGTTGTTTACACTGATCATTCAGCTCTTCGTTATCTTTTAAACAAACCTGATGCAAAACCTAGACTAATACTATGGATTTTACTCTTACAGGAATTTGACTTGGAAATACAGGATAAGAAGAGAGCTGAGAATCTCGCAGCAGATCATCTTTCAAGACTCGAAAATCCACACACCAAAGAGCTTGATGAACATGAAATAAATGATTCGTTTCCCGAAGAACAACTCTTTTCTATTACACATTCTAAGGTACCATGGTTTGCAAATATTGCAAACTATCTAGCAGCTAACATCCTACCAAGAAAATTGACACATCACTAAAAGAAGCGATTCTTTGCTGATGTGAAAAATTATTTTTGGGAGGATCCCTTTCTTTTTCGCATATGTGCAGATCGGGTAATTTGAAGATGCGTTATAAGGACAGAAACAAGCAAAATCCTAGAACATTGTCATTCAGGATCATCAGGAGGACACTACAGTGGTATTAAGATAGCACACAAAATACTCGAATCAGGTTTTTACTGGCCCACTCTATTTAAATATGCCAATAGGTATGTTATCTCGTGTTACAAATGCCAAAGAACAGGTAACATCTCTAAACGTGATGAAATGCCTCAAACATATATGCTATCATGTGAAATATTTGACGTATGGGGTATTGATTTTATGGGACCATTTCCGATTTCATTTGGAAATAAATACATACTAGTAGCAGTTGATTACATGTCAAAATGGGTAGAAGCGGAAGCCTTACCTACCAATGATGCTAGAGTTGTAGTTAAATTTCTCAAGAGACTATTTTCCGATTCGACACCTAGAACCATCATCGGTGATAGGGTACTCATTTCGTAATACACAATTTGAAAAGTCTTAAAGAAATTTGGAGTATGCCACGTAACGACCACCCTTATCATCCCCAAACTAGTGGGCAAGTTGAGGTAGCGAACCGAGAGCTTAAGCGCATCCTAGAAAAAACAGTTGGATCAAATAGAAAAGATTGGCCAGTTAAAGTAGATGATGCTTTATAGGCTTATAGAACAACATTAAAAACACCTCTAGGGACATCCCCATACAAGCTTGTATACGGAAAAAGTTGTCATCTACCATTCGAGTTAGAACACAAAGCTTTCTGGGCAATAAAATTTTTAAATATTGACCTTGACCTTGCAGGAAAGAGAAGAATGATGCAGATAAACGAGTTAGATGAATGGAGAACAGAAGCCTATGAGAACTCAAGGTTGTACAAAGAAGTAACAAAGCGACGTCATGATGCCCGTCTCAAGCAATCAAGACATTTCGAAGTAGGAGACCTAGTCCTATTATACAATTCAAGGCTTAAATTATTCCCTGGAAAGTTAAAATCTAGATGCTCAGGCTCATTCATGATCAAAACAATATTTCCATATCGCACCATTGAGGTAACTCATCCCACTAAAGGCACGTTCAAGGTAAATAGTCACCGACTTAAAATTTATAATGGTGCAGACTTTGGAGATACGAGAGAGGAGTTTATGCTCCATGAGCCTTCCTTTAGAACTGAAAATAGTAAGAGTCTAGCTTAAGACTATAAACAAGCGCTTTTCGGGAGGCAACCCGAACGCTATACGTATTAACATTGTTTCGTAAAAGTCTAACACAAATGCAGTATCATTAACACGGCCTATAACACGGGCGTGCCGATGACCGTGTACAAACAGAAAACCTCTCTTCTCTAACACGGGCTACGACAATAAGACACGGCCGTGCCTCATGACTGTGTGGAGACACTAACTTCTCAAACACGGATTGCAACACCAGAACACGGCCGTGCGGAATAACCGTGTGAGGCTATTGACTTGTCTAACACGGGCATTGCACGACCGTGCCTTATGACCGTGTGAAGATATTGACTTATTAAGCACGTTTAGAACACGGCCGTGCCTCACGATAGTGTGAACATACTGACTTACCAAGCACGGGCGTGCCAATTTAACACACGGATGTGCTAAAAACCCTGAATTGCGCTCAATTTTAAAAAAATCACGAAAAGCACGGGCATTTCAAATTACACACGGCCATGGCAGAAGGCCGTGTTACCCTCCCTATATATTAAAATAACCGTCCCCTTTCTTAACCCCAAACCTTAAAACTCAGATTTCAAACCCCTTTTCTTCAATCCAGCCACCAAATCATTCCCCTTCCCCCAACCCATCTCCTTCCAACCATTTTTTCTCAAAGAAACAACCACAAACCACCCACACGGCTGCAACACCACCGTGCCCGCAATCACCACGTCCCTACCAGGCCGTGCTCACACCACGAAACCCAGCTACACCGCCGTACCCCCACCCGTGCTCGTCCAATACCACCGTTCCTGGTTCTTTTTTTCTTATTTTTGTCGTATTTTTCTCCTTATTTAAAGTTCTGTTTGATCTTAGATTTTAAAAGAATCTGATTTATTTTTAGTTCATTCAATTTGGTTCAGTACATTTGCTTTAATTTTCTTCTTGGTTGTTTATTAAGTGCTTCCTCTTATTTCACTTGTTGATAAATTCTCTGCTGCAGCACTTTTACACAATGCTTTTATTGGCTCTCATCATTGACGAATTGATGCTATATTGCAAAACATAGTTAACCTTTAAATCATAATGCAACATGTCTGATTCCAATGAATTCTTTATATAGCCTTATTATTTTATTTAGTATGATTTTAGTGAGGAATTATTCTAAATGAATAATTAAATGATGGTTGCTGATATTTTCTTGAAGAAGAAATTACAATAATAGTTGATTTTACTTTGGTAAATTCCTGGCTATCTAAAGGAAGTGGTTCTCTTTTGATTACTTTTTAAGAATTATGTCGTCATCACGTATTAAACGATCCGTTCCAAGTAAGAAGAGAAAAATATCTAGATCATCCTCCGCAAGTGCCTCTACCGAACTTCGACATCCTTTCCTCAGATTCCCTCAAGCAACACAAGAAGAGCGCTATATAAAGATCCGAAAGAGACCTATCGACACTGGTAGACGCATTGAATGAAATGCAGTGAGGCAAGTCGAACTCGAAATTGATATTCAAGCACTTCTCTCAACCGACCCTTGGGAAAAATTCGCCATCGATGAACCCACATTTTTGGAACTTACCCTTGAATTCTGTGCTACATTCACACTTCAGACAGTAATGACGCACTTTGACGATGCCGACACCATTCAATTCCGCCTAGGAGGCTCAGTTCGTCAACTAAGCGTACCTCAATTCGAAACGGCACTCGGACTTTACACACCCGAATTCATAGAATAAAACCCATTGGACGATTTAAACCGAGAGCTCCACTATGAACCACTCAAATGCTAGCAAAAACTACAACCTACTACAAAAACCTATAATCCCAGTCGTTCTAAGGCAACCGCCCTTTCCCCAGCTCTCAGGTACATTCATGCTATCCTTGCTCATACCATTACAGGCTGCAAAGAGAGCACCAACGTCGTTAATAAATAGGACGTCTACTTCTTATCATGCATGTCTAAAGGACATGTTTTCGATGTGGCATATTTTATTGCATGTGCAATACAACACTGCATTTGAGGCGCATAGAAAGGGAATCCTATCAATGGGACCGTACATAACGCGATTGGCACGACACTTTGAAATCCTCAACACCGATCATCAGAGGTCCTCACTTACACTAACCGGACATATGACACCTCAGAGGATCCAGACGATGGTACACATGAAAATGATCAAGCATCGTCGAGGGACGGACCCCCCTCAATACAGACTAGCAACAGAGGAGGAGATACACGCGGACATTACTGATGATGTCCCACAAGTTCTGAGCCAGCAACCATCATCTTCAGCAACTTCATTGGCTAATATCTTGACACGCCTCACACAATTCGAGCGATCTGCACCCAGAGTTTCATCGACATCGCCGACGCTTTGATGGGATCGAGGCTACCTGCAAAGAAATCGCCATCACTTTCATATATCACCACCAACACCTCCACAGATCTAATTGACGGTGAGGACCTCTGAGTCCTCATAAATTGCTATTTGGCATCAACTTTTCTGAATTTTAAATTTATTATTTTTATCATCGAACGTTGCTTTCAATTTAAACTTTCATTAGTATTTTATTTTTTATTTATTATTATTATTTTATTTTCCTACCATTGGCTATCTAACCTCATAAGCAATCCCTATTCAAAAAAAATTTATTAACTAAGTGACTTTGCAAAATCAATTACACGCAGCATAAACACACATTCACATAAAAGTCACCCGAGGATTGTATTTTGGACTTCATCCATAAATTCGGGAAGTATCACTTTCCCCCTTCTCTTTTGATTTATCTCATAACTGTCATTATATATCTATGAACATTGAGGGCAATGTACATCTTAAGTGTGGGGGGGGTTAATTATGGTACTATTTGAAAATCCCTGAAATTAGTCTTGATCTTAAGTATTTTTCTCATATTATTAATTAGGATGAAATTTCTAATGATTTATGATCTTTATTGATATGTCTCTAATTAAATCATAGTTAATTGTGCATTGATGATTAAATTTGAAGGATACTAGAGAATCGAGCATAATAAGTCTACTTTCTAAAAAAATTTGATAGATTGTTAAACCTAATTTGAGTATCATCTTGAAGTTCAAAATTTATAAGGATTGATGTCAAAACACCCATAATTTTTTGTGAGATTTTGAGCCTTATAGAGCATATACCCCTTTTTTATGCTCACTTTAATTGATTATGAGTGTGTCAACTTTGAACTGTTATTCTAGAACTTGCCTCGTTTATACATGTCGAGACCACATTAATGATTTGATATACTGAGATGATAAAGGCACCTAGGTTTAACCCATTCACTCCACTAAAAAGCCTACCTTCACAAATTAACCCCTAATGAACCCCGTTGAATCCTAATAACCTTTTTATTGACTCACCCACTAATATCAACCCAAAATCCCTTTATATTTGTTATCACCATTCTTTTGACTACCCTTTAATCGAGGTTTGATTTGATTAAATTACCGAATTATATTAGTTCAGTAGTTACATTTATCATTCAGGATGTAATATTTTAGTTTGTTCTTAAAAAAAATCAATCAAAGTGTAGAGCTCATGTATCTAAATTCCAATTGTTGAAGAAGAGCTCGTATTGAAGTATTATAGTATTCTTATTAGCCTTTAATTGATATAAGTACTTATATTAGTTCATTGTTTCAAATTAGGTAATTAGTCAATTCAATCTCGATTCTAACCCTCTAATTCAGCCTTTATCCACACCTTTAACCCTAGCTCCGTTACAACCCTAATAAAGACCTTTTGATCTGTTTATCATCTCATATACAGTGGTGGAGATTTAATTTTCAGGCAAGCCTATGGGGTTAACTTTTCAGGTTCGACTTTTGAGCGCTTTTTCTTGATAACACTTTGAGTGCTTTGAGTGAATCTTTAGTGAGTATGTCAACCTTGTCAGTTTTGAATCAAAGGTAATTATTTAAATAAGGGGAAACACTTATGTTTTCATGCTACAAAATCATGACTTATCGTAATTGAATCTTTAGGGCACTTCGAGTTAAATCATCCATGTATAAATTATCTATGAATTATGATAAGGCATTATTGATAGGAATTATGAATCAGGAAAAGTTTGTTTTAATTGTAAGTTAAGAATTTTGCTTGAGGATAAGCAAAAGCTTAAGTGTGGGGGTATTTGATAAACCGTAAAAGTAACACATTTTAACCCCATATTTAGTATGCTTTTGGATGATTTAGCCCTCAATTTATGTAAAAAGATGCTCTTAATCCTTTCTTTTCATGTCTTATACTCAAGAGAACACCTAAGGATAAAAAGAACATGAAACGGGCTTAATACGGACCAAATTGGGCCAACCTAAAAAGTCAGCACGGCCTGGACTTCATGCCACACGGCCGTGCCCCAATATTTAGATTGCACACGATCACACCATGATTTACACGACCGTGCCTCGTCGACAAAAAAGCCCAACACGGCCTGACCCCGATGTACATGTCCGTGCCCCAATTGGCAGACCCGAAGCACAGCCTCTACCCATATATTACACATATATTCAACAAAATGGAGACACGTGCGACTTACACGCAGGCGTGTTTTAGCCGTGCCCTCGCCATGAGAAAGAGCAATTTTACTCGAAATAGGATGCTTGGAGCCCAAGAAACGTAATCCTAAGTCTACTCAAACACCTAGGACGAATTATACCTGAATTACGAGTACTTAGGAGCCAAGAAAAGCATCCCAAAGGTTTATATAAACAATCCAAGGCAGCAATTCAAGAGCGTCAGGTTTTAGCAGAATTTTCTGCGAGCTTTACTCGTTTAGGGATTATCTCGAAGATAGCCAATTGATTCATCTCAAAGAGTCAGAATTCTACTCAATACGAAGGATCTCCTCTTCAATTCCTTCAGGGGGTTTTAAGGATTTCCTATGTTTTGTTTTATCTTTTCTCTTGAGATGTTTTCTTGTTTAATTATGAACTAAACCCTTCAGATACCTGAAGGGGATGAAACCTATGATGGATTTTGTTATTTAATTCTTTCGGTTTATATGATAAATACTTAGTTTGTTCTTAATTATGTTGCTTAAATTTATCTGATGTGCTTAGGTGGAGGAGGAATAGACCCTGTCTAAGAGTAGATCTAGCATAATTAAGCGGAGTTGATCGGGCGCCTAGAGATAGGGTTATGAGATTTTACCGGATTAGGGTGAAACCTAATATAGGAGTCTATTGATCGATTTACTGCTTCCTTAGGGGGTTATTATAAGAGAACGAGAATTCCACTAATTAACCTAAGATTAGGCGTTATTCACTTCGAGAAAAGGTTTAATATAGGTTAGGGAGTCTCACGGATCAAGGTTTATCAATTGAAAAGGTAGATAATAAGTGAAGTCATAGGTGGATTCTTCCCGAAGGTATCATCTTTATCAATTGAGTTTTCTTAAAAGTCTTTTCCCAAAGTTTCGTTTCTTTTGTCTTTGCATTTAGTTTAAATATTTCATTTGTTTTAGTTTAATAAACCAATCACTCCATATTTTAGGCTAAATAATAGAAAGAAAGTAAGTAGTAGTACTTTTAGGTTCCTTGGGTTCAGTAAGATATTCTTGCTTGAGCTATACTACTGTTCGATAGGTGCGCTTGTCTCTATCGTTGTCACAATACCTATGTGTTCGATCACTCTTTTATAAATATTAAAACTAGACTATTTTGCAGCGATCACTTAGTCACTGTACTAAGAATTTGAAGCTTTGTTTCCAACGCTTCTGAAGTAAAGTACCATGCAAAATACTTCAGTACCGTGGTTAACATCCTAGGAATTATCTCCCCCAAAGAGCTGCATTCTCCCACCATCCAAATAATCATTGCACGAATTGAAGGCACCTTGATTGAATCCAAACTACGGACTAACTGAATTATAACCTTTAAATAAAAAATAAGATGTTGGTTATCAGCCAATTAATATGAAAACACAGCAGGAATGCAAATAATTTAAAGATTTTGCCAAAATAAATAGAGAGGTATGCAAAAATGCATAGCTAAAGCTGAATGAAATAAGCAAGAGAGAGGTACGTTCTCATGAATTGGTGGATCTTGCTTTATGATTGATTTTATAGAGATAATTGCCTGAACCAAAACATCTGCTTCTTGATATCTAGACCCTAAATCTTTAGTCAAGAGCTCTGCAAAATTTGGTATCACTTCAGAAAACAACGGATTCTCTGTATGTTACCAGACAACAAAAAGTAGGAAAAGAGGAATAAACCCTGTCTAGTCAGAGTTAACAGCCGATCTACACATATATGTGCCATTTTTGGAAGTTGTGTGCATATACCAATTGCAGCAACAGCAGCAGCAGCAAATCGCCTGTCTGGATCTCTAATATAATCCTAACAACATACTATAACATAAGCATCAATTCATGCGATCAAGGATCAGCATACTTGTATAACAATGTAATTTCAACTGGTCAGTTGACCTCAATTATTTCTTTAGTGCCAAAGACTAGGAAATGACTTAGTGTAAGATGCTCAAAAGTGGCAAAGAAAGGATTATTATTATTACTTTGAAGTCCATTCTGTCCATATCACTTCTTTCTTCCTAACATAACACAAGGACTGAGAATTACTCTTTTTTCCAGATCTCCAAGGTTGGCTTGGCAGTGCAAGGATTGAGACCTTGAAGAGCCAAGCACCAAAAGTTCAGTTGAAACGGTCAGGTTAAGCACCTTTGGTAACTCACATGAGCTCAAATAGAACCACACCCCCTTTCAAGGGAATCTGAACAGTCCAAAAAGAAATAACTCTATATTCCATTGACCAAAAAATTGTTTAATGGCATTCAGTTTCAGTTATTTTGGTCAGGCTTTTGCCAGAAGAAACATAATTTAAATGATATAGCATCACATCAGATCCAGTAATCAGAAGAAAATTCCCTAAACAAAATGATTTGCATAGGCTGAAAATGGCCCAAAAATACCATCCTCTCCAATACTGGTGACTGCAATAGTACCTTTTTTCTTAGAACATATGGATGCAAAGGAAATTCATTATGGTATACCATACAGAAGTTTCAATGTGACTTCTATTTCTACTATCTTGCATTTCTACATATTGCAAATATCAACAATGATAAGGAATTCCTTATGAAGACAGCAGGTACCTGAAACTCTTTGGAAATAGAAGAAATGGACGAGTCTGTCGCTTGGATGAAAGTATCTCAAGCTTCAAGGCTTTGACTTGATATGAATCAGAAGAATAAATGAAGAAGTCCTCATGGTATGGAGCAAAGAGAGATGGCAGTGCTTTAGCAAATACTTGAATGTTGCAAAGGACCTACTCATTCAAATCAACATAACCATTTCTTACCATCTCCGGCAATCACCTTGAAACATAAACTAGGCAGATAACCCAAATCTGAAATTGGTTTTGCCAAATGAAACAACATAACTGTATGAATTCCAGAACAATGAACATATTGAATTTCAATTACAAGAGAATAAATATGTTATAATGCGCAGCCAGCTTCAGTATGGACTGAGCAAGACTAAACCATAATATTCTGCATACTTAGAATATTTACTCTAGAATATTATAAATATAACTGTACTAGCTAATCTACACTTAAAAACATAATTTTCCGCAAGCTTCTTGGGAGAAACTCATATACTTAACACAATTTCACTTCTGTGTCTAAAATAATAACAAGGTTAGTTATCTCCTGGTACTTTCATGTTAGGAATTCAAAAAAAGAAACAAAACTATTAAATCACATTTCACTTCCGATTATAGATAACACAAATTTTATTATATTTATGCCTCTAAACTTTAGCAAGCAAAAACTGCTTACCACCTCAAAACAAAACTTTCCTGGTCAGAATTCTGGTGCAATTCATAAAAAGTAAAAGTACTAAAATTGATAGCTCCTTGAAATGATGACAAGTAAACAGAGAACAATTCAAAATCTTAAATGCTGTTAAAATAGAAAACTTTGCAATGAACTATTGCATTTACATAAACATACATGGGTACATAGATGTACACCCATGTTACAAAGTTTGTATGCACAAGTGAAAAACATAGCATGATGGCATTATATAAATGCATGAGATAGAAGAAATAAGTAAGTCTAATATACCACATATTTTGAGACATTGGAGGATCTCAGTATAAACAAGAGTGGTTTAATGATTCTTTTAACATCCTTCTTTGGTGCCATTATCCAATGTACACAAGCTGCTGCTAGTCCCACAGCACTGTTTTTACTCCGTAACAGTGGAGACGTAGAATACAGCAGGATCTTCACATCCTCATTACTTTTTCCAGATGTAAATTGTGCATCATTTAATTCCAAAGGCATCCTGTTGGCATAACTTGACCTAGAGAAATATTCATCAGGACCCTCAATATAACACCTGGAAACCATATTTACAAATTCAGAGTCACATGCCCCACTTTGATTGGATTCCTTTGCTAGCCTGAAGTCATCATCTGAAACATCTTTTTCAGAATGGAAGTTGTCAGTACATTGCATAGAAGACATAATGGATTCTTTCACAAGCCCGTCCCTTGCAATAACATAGCGTAGAAGGATTCCAATTAAGACTATCTGACCCCACTCTTCCACATCAGGAAGAATCTCACATAACATTCTATAGTTCCTCCTGATCAAAGATAAATTAAATGGACAAACAGAAGCAAATGCAGCAGCAGCAGCATCAACTATTGCAGGGGAGTGGTCATTTAACAATATCCCAACAATCTGCGAAGTTTAAATATTTAATAGTACTAAACAAACACTATCAAAATATATTGTACAAGAGATAGATGCCTAAGGTGTGATGATACTAAAGACACCTAAATTTGAATGTCTAATTAAAGAATCATAAACAAACAGAAGAACCAATAATCTTTGCAAACTATAGAAATTCTTGGAAAATGTATGCATAAAATACATTTTAGATATGATCTGTGCAAATATCATGACAAACTAGTCTCAAATTCAAAGCAATCTTCTTAGTAAGCACTTTTCACTGGATAGTAACATGTCAATTTGATCAAAATGAATGAAACTAGAAAGCAAAAATAACTATAAACAAATAAAATTATCAAGCAAACCTCTTCAATTGTGGATTTTTGTTCCTCTAGGCGCAAATCATGCAATTTGGGAAGAGCATTGGCTGCATATTCTGTAACATAAACAGTTGGATCTCTAGCACACCTGTTCACTGCCACCAAAACAAGAGGTGCAATAACATGCAGACGAATTCCTGCCATAGTACGAAGTGCCTATGCTCTTACCAATGGATTCGGATCCCCCAAATCCTTCTGGAAACAATTAATTGACAGCAATGCTTCATTTGGATGCCTACAAAAGTAAATACAGAAATGATTGGGAATATGTTACATGCTTTAACACAACAGATACAATCCATTTGATCACCCCTCTCTTATTTCAAGCTAATGAGATGCTACCTACACAAGCACTGATTTTATGTGATGCATCAAATAATACTCCCAAATTATTCATAAATCATTTAACCTTGAAAACCCCATAAAAACCACTATTTAATTACTACCCTAATCTTAACTTCTTCTATAACAAATTATCCATTATAATCCATTATAATTAGGGAAAGAGAATTATTTGGAGCAAGCAGAAACTTCAGTTGTACTAGATTCCCCTTGGTTTAGCAATGTTGCTAATTTAGCACAGGGGAACCTCAATTAGAATTTTAAGAGAAAATTCACCCGAAAAAAAGGAAGTTTGAAGAACTTACTTTTCAGCATAATGCAGTAGATACAAGTAAACCAGCTTCTTTAGTTCCAAAGATTGTGATGCAACATTTTTGACAACCTGCAATTCCATCAGCGAAAGAGTGAAAAATACACACGACACCATTAACCAAAAATATCCCATTGACAAACACTAATTTCCTTCTTAATACTACAAACAACAATTAATCGCCAGATTCCAGAGACTCCAAAACCATTTCTTAACTACTCAAAACATGGCCAAGGATAATGAATTATAAATTGAAATAGCGGGATCTAGTTAGAACACATTTTTGAAATGCTTAATTTTCTTTCTCATTTTCCTACTACTTTCTTGGCAACCAAAGAGATAACTGAAACAACCGATTCTTATTCATTGAATCTCAAAGTTCAATGCACTTTATAAGAATTAAACTATGATATCTAAACTTTAAAACGCTTAACTTTATTTCCGTAACAGAGCTCCGAAAGAAATTTCAAATTTTAGAACACTCTAATATTAAAATTCAGTTCAAATTTGCATAGATTCATTCAACAAACTGACCTGAGGGAAGAAATTGGAGACGTCTAGGCCTTGAGCGATGAGAGCGAGGAGTCGCTTGAGAGCTTCGCATTTCTCCGAATCGTATTTGCTGTCTAAAAGCGGCGCTATGTTAACGTCATCCGGATCGTCGTAAAGGTGAGCATCGGTTCCGAACCGAAACACCATTGTCGACGCCATGCTCGACGTCTCCGCCGTTGCTCCGAATTGAGGAAACATTTTTCAATTACTATATTCCTTTTCTTTTTTCCAATAATTAACGATTATTATTTTTAATTTGTTATCAGAAATGTCTTTAGATTGAGTTGGGATTGGATTTACTTTTAGCATGATCATCTGAACTCGTTTGAATATATATACTACATCATCCACATGCAAATTAACTAATCCATTTGAGATTTCTTTGGTAAAAGTACCACAACAGTCCCTGTAAGATACCCCAGATTCCATTTTGATCCCTCTACTGAAAAATAGGTAAACTAATCCTTGGAGCAATATAGCCCTACGTTAAAATTATACTGGTAAATGTTTATTTTGGTGTTTTATGTATAGAAATTTTAGATTTTGACCATTACACCTTTATTAATTTTGGTTGGAGCAAATTGACATTGACCTCAACCTTTCCTTGCTTATGTGACTCTATTTTGTGTTGTATAATCACATTAGTAAATAATTTAAAATTTTCTTAAGAAATATAAAAAATAGTTCCAAAATTATGGGAAAACACCTATTCAAAATAAATATATCCCAATTTAGCCAACCAAATTATCATATTTTGATTCTAATACATTTTCAATTTTAAAGCAATCATACATACACACTAATAATGTATTAGATGAAAATATTTGGCATGTGAAAAGCATTACATCATTTAGCCCCATTTAAGGAAAATAACAGGAAATGAAATCTTTTCATGTAAAAGTCATTGGGCTATTTTTTAGTTAATATCTTGAAAACATTTATACTCAAAACAACAATTAAGCTTATCTTTTATATAATTTTATATAAATATATATAGCTAGAAATTTAGGTGTATATAGTGAACTTTATGTTAGGCCCAAAAATATGAAGAGAAGGGGAAAAATGGTATTTTAAAATCTCAACAATTTTTTCTTAAAGCTTGGACAATCAATTTATAGTGGTTTGGCCTAATTGTCCACTATTTTGGTATACCTCAACTAAGGATTTCTAGAACTTCAATAATGATTTGAATATGAAAATATAATAAAGTTTAGTTAAGAAATTTAGCCGAGAAATTAGTTAATTAAAATTTAGGGATTAAATTGTAAAAGTTTAATAATTATAGAGTTTTAATTTAGAAAAGGCTTAAGGGCCTAATTAACAATTATTCAAAGGACTAAAATGGTTATTAAACCATTCTCCATCATGAATTAGTGGATGATGATGGTTAATTCCACTAAGTTTAGTTTAAGATTAAAATATGTATAATAATGTTATAATTAATTAAATTAAATTAAATTAATATTAATATTAATCTAAGTATATAAGCTAAATTGGGTGGAAGATTGTCATCTTTCTCGCTTGCTTCACAATCCAAAATTAAAAGAAAAGAAAGGAAAAGCTTGGTTCAAACTTTAGCATTCGACCAACCAAAATTGATAAGGTAATTAAGCTAATTTCATGAAATTTTTATAGATTTATGAACATGAGAGCTTGATGTAGCTAGCTCATGTATCAATTTGTCTAATTTTTATGTTTTTAACAAGTTGTCATTGTAGAGAAATTATGAATTAGGCTTGAATTTTATAGATATTAAGCTCAGATCATCATAAGGACTAAATGGTAAAACTAATTAAGCTTGTTAGATAACTTTGAAACATTAGGGGCTAAATTGAATAAATGGAAGACCTGTCATGAAATTAGGCTATGAATAGATAGTATATGGTCCTTAATGAAAGAATGTGAAATTGAATTTTGATCCAATGCTAGATATCGAAAAATACGCATATCTTGAGTATAGGGACTAAATTGAATAAAATAAAAAATATGTTTGGTTTTGTATTTGAATGTGAATTGAATGAAACATGATATTTTTTTTTTATTTATTGAATTATTGAACGTAGCTAAAGACGACGTTGAACTATCACAAGAGAAAGGAAAAGTGAGAGTCGTCGACAAACGACGAGAGAATTTATTTTGTACTTTTATTATTTGAGATCATTATATATATACATTTACATGTTGATCGCATTATATTTTGGTATAAAATCATTCGTATTGAATGATATTGAATATTGAGAAAATTAGACTAAATTAAATATAGTATAAAATAGTGTGTGATATAATTGATATATGATGTGTAATGTGAATATAGTATGAACTATGTTATGTGAAATTGAATGATGATATGTATTAACATTATAAATTTACGTAAGTGAAATATGATTCACGATAGTCTATTATAGTAATGACCCAATAATCATGGGTATCAAAAAGTGTGTTTTCGGGTCTCCATTTTCGTAAAACGGATTCGTAAATATTTATTAAAAATATTTACGAAGTTAGTAGTGTGGTCAATTAGGTTTTGGTTAAGTGAATTAGTTTGAAATAAGGATAATTAGGTGAAAGGATTAAATTGAATAAAGAGTAAAAATTTAATTTTAGATTAAAGAAAAGTTAAGGGACTAATTAAGCAAATAAACCATAAATTGACATAATAGTAATTTACATGTGTAATAATATTATACAATATTTGTAATAATTATATATACTTACTTATTATTTAAGAAAATATTATTTTATTATATTATATTGTAATTAAAGTAAATAATAAACAAATAAAAGAACAAAAAGAAAAGAAAGAACATAAGAAATAAAAGAAACAGAGAAACGAAGCAGAGAAGGAAAAAGGGAAGAAAGAAAATAAAAAGAAAAATTAGGATTTTAAGGTTCAAACTCAAATTGGTAAGTTAATTTAATCTATTTTTTTGTAATTTTGATGTTTTTAGAACCCTAGAACAAAATATTACTTGATTTGTGTTGAAATTTTAGAAATTATTAGATTTTTAGATGATGTTCATGTTGAATAATTTAAGTGTTTGACACTAAATTGATAGAATTTTAAGTTAGAATGTCACGGATCGGATCTAAAAAAAACACTCGAAGAAATAAGGAGAAGAAGAAAAATTCAGAAGAGAAGAGAATAGAAGGAAAAAAGTGAGAATTCTGTTTCTTTCCTTTTATAACCGTTTTCTGTGTTTTTCATACATTTATATATCCCAGTAACTAGTTAACAGACTAGCACTAATTAAAACACACCGTTTCAATAAAGAAAGTAAAACGCAACGTATAACTAAAAAGAACATGACCAAAACACAACGTTTTGCTGCATGAAAACGAAACTGCATGCGACGTAAAACCATTTCATAACAAATACCCCATCCAAAGAAAGGATCCTTGTCTTCAAGGATCGAAGGTAGGAAACTGCCGCTGAAGAGCTTCTAATTTTTCCCAAGTCAAATCCTCCGGAAAAGTGTCCGCCCATTCCACCAAAACTCCGACGGCAGCATGGTTGCCTAGCTTGGTGAGACGTCTGTCTAAGATGCGGATTGGAGTTTTGAGGAGAGCACCATCGGAACCTACTGGTGGCAAGGTAGGAGAGCTTATTGATGAGCCAATATGCTTTTTCAGTTGGGACACATGGAAAGTAGGGTGAATCCGGGTGGAAGGCGGTAAGGATAATCTGTATGCGACCATTCTACGCGAGCTTCCATAGGGAAGGGACCAAAACATCGGGTGAGAGTTTCTGATTCCGAAACTGGCGTAAGGAACGCTAACGATAGGGTTGTAACTTCAAATAAACCAAGTCACCCACCTGAAACTCACACTCCGATTGGTGCCTATCGGCCATTTACTTCATGCGCTCCTGTGCTCTAGCGAGATGGAATTTAAGAACTTTACGCATAACCTCTCTATGTTGCAAGGAACGATCCACTGACGCAACAGAAGAAACACTTGCAATGTAAGGAAGATGAAGAGGAGGTTCCTGTCCATACAAAGCCGCATACGGTGTGCACTGTATAGCGGAATGGTAGATGGTATTATACCACCACTTAGCCAGTGGAAGCCAGGACGCCCAAGCAGAAGGTGTTTCACCCATCATACAACGTAGATAACTTTCTAAGCACTTGTTGAGGATCTCCGTCTGGCTGTTAGTTTGGGGGTGATAAGCTGTAGAAAGCTTAAGTTTGGCTCCCAAGTGATGGAATAAGGCTTGCCAAAAGTTGCTCAAGAATAGTTTGTCACGATCAGAAACAATAGCCTCTAGAACCCCATGTAGCTTATAGATGTGATGAAGGAACTCTTGAGACACTGTAGCAGTAGTAAAAGGATGAGCTAAAGCCAAGAAATGGCCATATTTAGTTAAACGGTCGACCACAACAAGAATAGTGGATCTTCCTTGAGACATAGGTAGACCTTCGATGAAGTCCATACTGATAACTGCCCAGGCGCGATTGGGAATAGCCAAAGGCTGTAACAGTCTAAGAGAGGTCGCGTTATCGACCTTACAACGCTGGCATATCACACACTCGCGAACCCATTGCTTAACATCTTTAGAGAGCCCTTTCCAATAGAGCAAAGTGGAAATTCGATGTCGCGTGGCATGAACCCCAGAGTGACCACCTACAGCACTGGCATGAAACAAGTCAAAATATGTTTTTGCGAAGCAGAGGGTCCTTACCCACCACGACCTTGCCTAACCTGCGAAGGAAAGTATCGTGTCAAGAATACTTTGGGTGCAGCTGTGGCTGAGTTTGAACATCCTAGCAGAGCTGCGAAAGCTTCAAATCTGTAGCGTATGAAGCCACAATGCGTGCCCACATATCAGACCATGAAGTATCCGGACTACCCTTACATTGTAAGAGTTAAGCAGAATCCCCTGGTGGCCTCCTAGACAAGGCATCCACAACAGTGTTTTGAGAGCCCTTGCGATATACAATAAAGTAGTCATAACCCATCATTTTGGTAACCCATTTCTGTTGGTAAGGAGTTATAGCCTACTGTTCCGAGAGGAATTTCAGACTTTGGTGATTAGTTTTAATCAAAAAATGCCGACCCACCAAGTAAGAATGCCATTTTTTAACAGCCAACAATACTGCTAACATCTCTTAATCATAAATGGACATTACTTTGTACTTAACTCCCAAAGCCTTGCTAAAAAAGCCACTGGTCATCCTTGTTGCTGGAGGATCGCACCTACCCCGTGTCCACTCGCATCCATCTCCACACAAAAAGGCTCTTGAAAATTTGGCAATACAAGTACTGGTGCTTGACATACCGTAGTTTTGAGCTGATCGAAAGTAGTTTGCTCCACCTTGGTCCAGCACCATGGGGTGTCTTTCTTCAACAAAGTAGTAAGGGGTTTGGCTAACAACCCGTAATTGCAGATAAAACGCCGATAGTATCCGGATAATCCAAGGAAACCACGTAGCTCCTTTACAAACATTGGTGGTGACCAATCTAACACCCCTTCAACCTTCGATCGATCTATGCTGACTTCTCCTTGAAGATGATGTGTCCCAAGTACTCAACTTGTGTAGCTCCAAAATGACACTTGGAACGTTTGGCATATAATTGATGAGATCGGGTGCTTGAAGGACATCTCGCAAGTGCACCAAATGTTCTGTCTAAGCCTGTGAATACACAAGGATGTCATAAAAAAAAAAGAACAAACCTCCTCAAGAACGATTTAAAAAAGGAGTTCATTAAGGACTAAAAGCTAGAGGGAGCATTGGTTAATCCAAATGGCATAACCAAGAACTCATAATGGCCTTCATGATTTCTAAAAGCAGTTTTATGTATATCCTGCCCCACATCCGAATTTGGTGATAATCCGAGCGTAAGTTTAGTTTTGAAAAGAATTTTACTTGTCCCAACTCATCCAAGAGCTCCTCTATGATGGGAATTGGAAACCGATCTTTGATGGTCAATTGGTTGAGCTGCCTGTAGTCAATACACAACCGCCAGCTACCTTCCTTCTTCTTAACCATAACTACCGGAGAAGTAAATGGGCTATTATTGTCTCGAATAATACCAGCTTGGAGCATCTCTTGGATCAACTTTTCGATTTCGTTTTTCTGAACAGTAGGGTATCGATATGGTTTCACCTTGACCACTTTAGCTTCATCAACCAATGAAATTTTATGGCCTTGTAGGCGGGGTGGAGGCAAACCCATAGGAACCTAGAAAACATCCTTAAATTCACCAAGGAAAGTTTGCAAGTCATCTACTATTGGTACTAGGGGAAGCGTAATGGCAGTCTGTTCCCTAGATGTTAGAAGCATAGGATAGGGACCATTGCCTACTAGGCTAAGGCACTTTGAAAATTGACTGCTTGGCACCAACTGAAGGGAACCCGATACTAAACCATGCAAGAAACAATTCTGGCCTTCATGTCGAAATTGCATAGTCAGATTAGAAAAGTCCCACATAATCGGTCCAAGGGTGAGTAGCCATTGTATACCGAGAACTAAGTCGAACCCCTTCATTGACAATACTAAAAAGTCAGTATGGAAGTGGTGACTTGTGTTTCCCAATGAACCGTCCTGCATAACCCTTGTGTAGATAACGAACCCCATTCGCCACCATAACCTTCAATGAATTCCCCGATTCGATTGGCAACTGCAACCTCTTAGCCACTTTGTAATCTATGAAGTTATACGTGCTTCCGAATCTACCAACACCACCACTTTCATATGATCAATGACTGTAGAAAATCGCATTGTATTATGGCCTTGTAAGCCTTGAAGTGCATGTAATGACAACACAGGACTCTCTGGAACCTGATCCACTAATTCCAGCTGATCTGAGTAGTCCTATAAATCTTTAGAGCTTGGGCTTTTCGAATCAGACCCTTGGTCCCAACTGAGATCAATTACAAGCTGGAAGACCTGTGACTTGGAACATTTGTGACCCGGTGCATACTTTGAGCCGTACCAAAATCAAAGCCCCTTTCGCCTCCTGTCCTCCAACTCGCTGAGGCAAGGATTTAGAAGGAAGTTTTTGTCCCACATTACTACTCGTTGACCCCAAACCCATTGTTGAATGGCCCAATCCTTGTGTCATTCTAGGATTTGAAAACAAAGGTCTTGGAGAAACAGTTCCGCTACCAACTATAGAGTCCTTCTTCACTGGACCATAGACAATACTTTTAACTTGAAGAGCTAATTTGTATCCTTCTACCAGTGTTTGAGGTCTAAACAGCCTAAGGTACTGACCTATTTCCGGCTTTAGATTGCTAATAAAAATACTCAGAGTGTAAGACTCAGGTAAATTCAGTTGGTTTAATAGGCTTAAAAATTCATCATGAAATTGATCTACTGCTCCTTGTTGTTTAAAAGTGACGAGCTCAGCCATAGGATAAAGAAAAGAGTCAGATCCAAATCGGTCTCTCATATCCCAAGCATACACTTCCCAATTTAGTTGGACAACCCCTCATGCTTGTGCACAAAGAAATGGTGCCAGTCTAAGGCCTTCCCCTCCAAATGCAGCGTGACCACCCTAACTTTTGCTTGTTCACTCACTCCTTCTGCTTCAAAATATTGCTCTAATTTGGACCACCACCCTCTAAAATTGTCTCCGTCAAAATGTGGACAATCCAAACTAAAAGAAGAATTACCCAACTCAACAGTACCACCTCCAGATGACATCTTTGAATGTCCCACCTCCGATATGGGAGATGCTAGGAGATGTTCCTTTACTGGAAAACTGAGAGGGAATCCTAAAATTTTTTTCCCCTGCCAGCAGCCACACCCGTAACTAGAACAGGAGGGCTCTGCCTAAAATATTGCTCAAACAGAGAATGAAGCTCAGGTCTTACCTCCGACCAAACCTCCACCTTAATTCCTTCCTGTATCCCTTTCAGACGCTCGTCAATCCTCGCATCCAACTGAGAAAATTCCACTTGCAACTGAGTTAGCTCTCCCTGCATCAGTTCCAGCTCCTTCTGCATCCGGGTTGTTACTCTGTCGCCAGCCATGGACTCGAACCAGCTCTGATACCTTTTTCACGGATCGGATCTAAAAAAAACACTCGAAAAAATAAGGAGAAGAAGAAAAATTCAGAAGAGAAGAGAAGAGAATAAAAAGTGAGAATTTTGTTTCTTTCTTTTTATAACCGTTTTCTGTGTTTTTCATACATTTATATATCCCAGTAACTAGTTAACAGACTAGCACTGATTAAAACACATCGTTTCAATAACGAAAGTAAAACGCAACGTATAACTAAAAAGAACATGACCAGAACGCAGCGTTTTGCTGCATGAAAATGAAACTGCATGCGACATAAAACCATTACGTAAAACCATTTCATAACATAGAAATGAAAAGCGGATTGAATTGTAAAATAAATGGTAAGTTTTGAGTGATAGAGACTAACTTGAGAAAATTTTAAAATTTAGGGTTTAATGGTGAAATTAGAGAGTTAAGTTTAGTTTTAAGTGGAAATTGAATGAAAATATAGAATAAATTGTAAAGAAAATAAAGTTAGTTTTGGTTAGGGATTAAATTGGAATTTGGGCAAAATTGAATACAAATTAAAATATTCAATATGAAATTATATTGTATTAATGATTTTTAATTGTTTAATTTTCGTAGCTAACGTTGTGCCAGAAATCTCGGTTAAGAGGGGAAAAGAGAAAGTCGACGAGGAGTAGCTTAAAAATTTTGGTTTGTATTTCTATAATCAAATCTAGTAATCACTAGTTGTTGTATTTTGATTAATTTGTATGGTAAGTAAAATGAGGTGAGTATTTGATATTATGATATTGAATTGAGATTATGTAAATTTGTAATTGGTGTGAATTTTGATTGAAATTGATTTGAGAAATTGAAAACCATATTAACTATATCAGACTGAGTCAGATATAGTTGGCATGCCATAGGATTAGAAGTGTTTAGGGATACTTCGATTTCGAGTCGATGAAACACTGGGTGTCAAACTATTACTTCGGATAAAATCGATGAAGTATTGGGTACCAATTTACTTCGGTAAGGCCGATGAGACACTCGGTGTCAATCTATTACTTCGAATTATCCAATGAGGCACTAGGTGTCAAACTGGTGTGTTTTGGTGATTTTGAATGATTTTGAATATGAGTGATTTTGAATGATTTTGAATATGAAATTGGAATGGAATATGGAATTGAATTATTCAATTGAAAAGCATGAATTATGTATCCTATTGAGAAAAGCTATTTGAATAGCAATTATGAGATTGAAATAGTAAGAGATGAGAATTGAAAGTGTTATGAATGATGTGTTTATGAAATTAATTATTTGTTTGAATGATCTTTGTTATGTGTGATTATATAAAAATATTATAAATTCTTGCTTAAAAAGTATTCGGATTATAGAAATACCACTGAGTTTATACTAAGCGTACGGTTTGTTTTCCGTGCGAAGGTTAGGTTAAAGTTAAATTGCCGAATCAGCATCCAAAGCCAATCCCAAACTCAAAACGTTGTGACGTATATTTCTTTTTGGTAATGACATGTACCTAAGATGTTATATGTATGCTATTTTGGGAAATGTTTGTAAATGATATTATAAGTTGATATTGGTTGGTTATATATAAACATATGTGTTATGTTGAGATTATAATTTGGTATGTTAAAGTTATTACAAAGTAAGAATGGATAGGAAAAAATTTGAGTTAAATTGGTATGATTTAGAAATTGGTATAAATGATGATTTGTTGGTTTGTTTTGATAATATGAATAATGTATCTATGAGGGTTCATTGGTTAGGCACTTAAGAGGTCTATTTTGACAAGTTTTAGAGGTGTTTAATCGTGTTTTGAAATGGTTGAACGATTGGTTAGTGAGTTACTTGTTGTTTAAGTTTGCAGGGTTGGTAAACTTGATGTTTAAGATTCATTTTGAGCCCACACGGCTAGACAGAGAGCGTGTGATTGGACCGTGTGAGATACAATGCTAGCACACAGGCATATGCTTCGGCCATGTGAAAACTGCACCTAATTTTCAAAAAATAAAAATGGCCACACGGCCTAGCACACAGGCGTGTGACTTGGCCGTGTAAGGTAAGTCAGAGAGTTACACAGAGTAGGATACGGCCTAAAGCACGGGCATGTCATGGGATCACACGGGCGTGTCCCTTGGCCACACGGGCATGTGTGCCCTGCACCTAGGAAAAATTTTGAAATTTCACGAAAAATTTTGAAGTACACGATTAAGTCCCGATTTGTTTCTAATACGTGTTTTGGGCCTCGAGGGCTCATAAATGGGACTATATGATTGAATTATGTTGTTTATGTGTGAATATTTATATATTATTCGTATTTGATCTGAAAAGTTCGGTAATACTCCGTAATCCTATTCCGGTGATGAATAAGGGTTAGAAGGTGTTATAGTGATAGATTAGGTAAGCCAGTTATATGAGCCAAAAGGCTAATTAGTAACAAAATGAATCGATGGATTCAATACCAATGTGATAATGATATAAATTATTATTTGAGTTGAAACGGGAAAGAATTTAATGTGATAGTAGAAAGTGATAGTAGAAAGTATGGCATGACATGTTTACATTGAATTGTTGATTTTAATATAGCATGATTTAGTATAAATGTATAAGCTTAATTAAATGAGTTTGTGCATTATTTTGGTAACTTGGTTTCAATGCTACATGATTTGGTATATAAAATTCATAGTTGCATTAATGATATATTGATGGAAATATTTGACATGAATAGAACATGAATTGGTTGAAATTCGAACTTGATTTGTTTGTGTTCATTTAGCTAATGTTATTGTTTCAATGACTTGAATCATGAAAGTATCACTGAGCTTTATTACTCAACATACAATTTATTTATTCCATATGTAGGTTTAGTTGAATCTCAAAGTTACAAGAAGTGAATTCAGCATTTAATTCGTAGCACTCAACTCAATAATGTTTGTATAATCCCTTATATTTTTCGATATAAGGCATGTACCTATAGTCGAGTCAGTCTCATAATGTAAATGGTCTTTTGGTACAATGAAGTTTACATTTTAAAATGATAAATTGCCTTATGCATATATGTCTAGTTCAAAGGTAGAAATTGCCTTGTATATTATGATTGATTCTTGAGTTTTGAATAGTTAACTTGATAAGTTTGATAATGATGATATAATTACAATAGTTTATGAAGTATTGAGAGTATGTTTATATGTTACAACATGGTGGATATGAGTTTGGCCATTTTGTTAGACCATTGTGAATAAGTACAATTTGGACCTTTTGAAAACAGAGCGGTCATGTCGTGAGGTTAGACTCTCAACGTTGCGATAAGGGGAAGTCAGTGAGTTATGTCGTGACTTGGAACCCTCAAAGTTGTGACGTGAACCTGATAGTTTAAAAATCTTATGATTTTTTCCTTATTCGATCTCGGGTTAGCAAAAGATCTTTCATAAGCTCGTATAAGACCTAAAAATGATTGTATAACATATTATGAATGTGTAATATACTTACCAACATGCATAAATGGTCAAATCGTGTTGTAATTGGTTGTAGTTGCTTTGACAATGAATGTGACATCCCATAGCTCGGATCCGATGTTCGGGTCAGGTGTGGAGTGTTACATTTACAATTTCTATCTTTTAGCAAGGTTAAGATAGTGCCACACATGGTCGCACCATATGACCGTGTGCTATACACGGTCATACCACATGACCGTGTGGACTATTTTAATTTGGTGCAGGTTTATCCCACACGGTCATAGGTTGTTACACGGTCTGAAGACACGGCTGTGTGACCCTATTTAAATTTGCACACGGGGGCACACGGTCTACGACACGTTCGTGTGCTCCTACTTTTGAATTGTACACAGTTTGGCCACAAGACCATGTCCTTAAGCCACACGGCCTGAGCTCTTTATTCAAAATTTTCTTTTTTTTCATATTTTTCTATTTTATTTCAAATTAGTCACTGTTTGTTTCCAAACTATTTTTAAGGTTCTGTAAGCTCAAAATAAGGCCCGCAATTGTATATATACTATGTTTATTGTGTGGATTGAATATTGTTATTTAAATTAATAGTTGAATAGTTTATGATGAGAGTTGATTCAATGTATGTTTTAATACTTTGTAACCCTAATCTGATGATGAAGACGAGTTAGGAGTGTTACACCATTAATAAAATTTCAGTATGTTTTTAGAAAAGTATGTCTTGCTAAGGGTTTGTTTGTTTCATTAAAATGGCTTTCAAAAAATGATTTCTGAAAATGACTTACTTTCCTAGAAAAGTTAATATTTTTTGGTGTTTGGATGAATTTATGTAAAATATTTTCTATTGTTTGACAAATTTGTTAACAATATTTTATAAAAGTTATTTTCAATGAAATAAACATACATGTGAGATTTTCTTTATCTTTTCATTATTTAATTGAGTTTATTTTATATTTATAAATTTATATTTCACATTGTTTTTGCATATATTAAAAATATTTTGTTAAATTCATTCATTACAACATTATTATTTAGTTATATGACTACCAAATGAGTATTTTTTTATTTAAAAACGTGACATCAACAAAATTGATAAAAATTTAACAATGATAGCAATTGGACTTGGTTTTAAATTTGAAAAGTAGAGGATAAAATTATTGAAAATAAAAGTACAGAGACTAAATTGTAAATTTGTGAAGAGTGCGTAGACTTATGACATATTTTAACCTTTATACTACAAAACATCTATTATTAATATATTTATAATTGTAATAAATATTTATTATTAAAATATTAATATTGAATATTTCAATAATATGTTAGAATATTATTTAAAATTATTGTTTTTAAAATTTATTATTAAAATAAAATTAAAATATTAAATAATTTATTAAAATAATAATTTATATTAATTATATTAATAATTTATTATATGACTAAATATAAATAATTAAATATGTATATTTAATAATATTAAAAATATAATATTTTAATAATTATAAATATTTTAAAATAAAAATAAAAATTATTATCAATATAATAATATTAACCTTAATTTAAATCAATTTTATATAAAATAAAATTATCTATAGATAATCTCTTTTAAAAAATGACTTATACTTTTTAAAATGGTAAGTCTAAGAAAAATGACTTATTTTATGTTGATTTGTAAGTCATTCAAATTATTTTCTCAGAAAACAAACAAAAAAATTATAAAAATATATTTAATAAAATCTTTTACATGTAAATAAATTTATCTAAATTCTCTCTCCAGCCATCTATTTGAATAGAAAAATGATAAAAATCTAATATAATCAATCAATAATCTAAATTATTATATCTTAATTTTTAAAATATAGGAACAAAATATAATTTTAAATATATCGAGTAAATTAATAATTTATTGAAAAATAGTTTAATTATCAACATAGTTTAGATACCAATTTACGGAATTAGCTATTCCTAGTTTGAAGTCAATAAACCCCTTTGTTTTTTATCCTCCTTCTGAACTTGGCGCACTCTCTAAACCCTCTCTGCTCCCAGGCCCCGTCCGACGTTGTCGTCTCCATCCTTGCCGCCGTTAGCGGGTTCGAACTCCTAAAATGCCTAACCTTGTTTTTATACTTCCGTTTTTGTCCTTAATTTCCTATGCTTATTTTTTTTTTCTTTTGATAGTTTGATGAAGAAGAAGATCTGCAACATTATATAATTTAATTGACTTATTAAGCTGAAAAACATATATATATATATATAAATGGAAATGCATGGTTTTGTTTGTATTAGGGTTTAATTTGATTGTGTTGGTTTTGTTCCTACCATTGTAGGTTCCCTTGAAAATGGATATCAGCTCTGGAGAAGATTCAGATATCAGTGAGTCTGAAATGGAAGAGTATGAAGATAAATACTATGAAAAATTAAAGAATGGGAATTACAAAATCAAGGTTTCCAATGAAAAGTATACTTGTCCCTTTTGTCCCAAGAAGAAAAAGCAAGATTTTTTATATAAAGATCTCCTGCAGCATGCTTCTGGTGTAGGAAAAAGCAATTCTGATAAAAGAAGTGCTAGAGAGAAAGCAAATCACCTAGCTTTGTTTAAGTATTTGGAAAATGATCTTCATGGGACTGTGGGTAGTAGTTCATCTTCGGCGGCGGCGGCGGCAGCAGAGGCTGAGGACCCTCTTAGTGGTTGTGACCATGATGAGAAGATCGTGTGGCCGTGGACTGGAGTTGTGGTTAATATTCCTACTCAAAAGTTAGAGGACGGGCGATCTGTAGGAGGAAGTGGATCCAAGTTGAGGGATGAGTTGATCAGGAGAGGGTTCAACCCCTTAAGAGTTCACCCACTATGGAATTATCGTGGTCATTCAGGGACTGCGGTTGTCGAGTTCCGTAAAGACTGGCCAGGGCTACATAATGCATTATCATTTGAGAAGGCTTATGAGGCAGATCATCATGGTAAAAAGATTGGTTTGCTAATAATGGTGTTAAAGAAGGTCTTTATGCTTGGGTTGCACGCGCTGATGACTACAAGTCAAGTACCATTATTGGCGAACATTTACGCAAGATTGGTGACCTTAAGACCGTTTCTGAGCTCATGGAGGAAGAAGCCAGGAAACAAGACAGACTGGTAACAAATTTGACAAATATCATTGAGACTAAAAATAAACACATACAGGAGATGGAACAAAGATGTTCTGAAACTTCCAAGTCCCTCGAGGCCTTAATGGAAGAAAAGGATAACCTTAGTCAAGCATATAATGAAGGTGTGTTTTAACTTTTGCCATGTACGTTGAGTTTTCTTGTAAAAAAACTTGTATAGTATGCATTGTATTCATCTGTTGGTTTTATTTGTTTTTAAACTGTTCAATATCTTTAGTTTAGTTCCCACTTTTGAGTCTGTTACATGTCATTACTGTTTTTTAGCTACATTGTGGAATGACTTTAAATTTATGTTTGAAGTGTTTTCTGATACTACTGTTCACCTCATATAGGTTGGGTTTCTTATTGAAAAAAAAAAAAAAAACTGGTTGTGAAGTATGCATTCTATTCATATGTTGGTTTTATTGTGTGTTAAACAGTCCAGTGTCTTCATTTTGTTCCACCTTTCTCGTCTGCTACATGTTATTACTGTTCTTTTACGACATTTTGGAGTTATATTTAATTTTTATGTTTGAAAGTGTTTTTGGGTATTACTGTGTCTCAATGGTATAAACTTATGTTTCTTCTGTTTGCAGAGATTAAAAAGATTCAAGTAAGTGCCAGGGATCACTTCCAGAGGATTTTTAGTGACCATGAAAAACTGAAGTCACAGTTAGAATCCCATAAGAAAGACCTAGAGTTGCGTGGAGTTGAACTTGAAAAGCGTGAGGCACTGAATGAAAGTGAAAGGAAAAAGTTGGCTGAGGAGCTTGAAGAGGTGCTGTGCTTTATTCTTGATTTTCACTTTTGCTTGTTGATCCCTTCAGTTTTATATTCAAGTGTGTTTGGTACTACTTTCATCTCATAGTCAGGTCGTATGACCACTCTGGAATGGCTGCCATCAGAACTCATAGTATTGGTACAGAGTTTTTGGTTTTGCAACAATCCTTGTGAAACATCAGGTGCTGAAATTAACTTTGTTGTTCCTCATTGGCAGTCTTGATAGAAATGCATGTGGTGGATATAGTTGTTGATCTTCAAAGTTATGGACCAAAATTGGGAGTTTCAACTTCAAATTTCTTTCTCCTGAATATGAACGTAAACATATTGCAGTTTACATATCTACAGTTAACTATTTCCTACCATGAATTTGTTTTGCAGAACCAGTTGATGTGTTTTGTTTCTAGTCGTATGCTTGGGAATTTCAGTCAAAAAGTCTCTTGAAAATCAAGACTAACATATTTCTTCTTCCAGAATGCTGTTCAAAATAGTGCACTACATTTGGCTGCTTTGGAGCAAAAAAGGGCTGATGAAAATGTAATGAAATTGGCTGAAGATCAGAAGGTTTGTTTGCTATTCATGCCTTTTTCTTTGATATCAGAATACTCCTTGTCAGTTTTGGAATGCTGAGCGTTGTTATGACCCTTAATTATACAGAGGCAGAAGGAGGAACTTCACAACAGGATAATTCAACTTGAGAAAAAATTAGATCAAAAACAGGCATTGGAACTGGAAATTGAGCAACTGCGAGGATCACTGAATGTAATTAGGCACATGGGAGATGAAGATGATATAGAAGTTCTTGAGAAAGTGGATGCAAGTCTTAAAGAGTTGAGAGAAAAAGAGGCAGAGCTTGAAGACTTAGAAGCATTAAACCAAACTCTTATTGTAAGAGAGCGCAAGAGCAATGATGAACTGCAGGATGCTCGCAAAGAATTGATTAATGTGAGTTCTATTTTCTTTTTTCTTTTCAATTTTTAAAATCTTACTGCATGAACCCAAAAGGTCTTGCGAACTCCCATCTTATTTGTATGATCATAGAGATGTCCTTCATTTTGAAAGTCTTCCAGATAATGGATATCGGAACTGTGATTTCTATTGCAAAAAAAGAAAAAAAAAAAAGAAAAAAAATAAGCCAAATAAATGATGTCTAATGGATAGTAGTGCAGGCAATTACTGTTTTCTCATGGCATTTATCATATTGGTTGCATTTGAATGCTTTTCTTCATTAAAAATTAATTGATAACATTCAAAAAATTTTATGATGCGCTTGTTTTTAATTTGATCAGGCAAGTTCCTTTAATTGTGTAAATGATTTTTGCCAGGAATACTACAGTTCTATTTCTGTGCCTTTTATGAGATGATCTGCTCACTTTATAACTCTTAAAAGGAAATGATCGTAACTGGTTATTCTATTAACTGTTTTCTACTGAGAATTGTGAGGTTTATAACTGCTACTTGATTTCTGAAGTATTTTAGTGTTTATAATATCATTCCTGAAAATGTCTGCTTTAGCCTTTTGTGTGCTCATCCCAAGCTTTTCTTGCCATTCAGGAAGCACTGATTCATTCACTTTGTAGGGATTAAAAGAAATATCCACCCGTTCACAAATTGGTGTCAAGAGAATGGGAGAGCTTGACAGTAAACCGTTCCTTGAAGCCATGAAAAGAAGGTATAATGAGGAACTAGCAGAGGAGAGAGCTTCAGAAGTCTGCTCATTGTGGGAAGAATATCTGAAGGATCCTGACTGGCATCCTTTTAAACGCATTAAGCTTGAAGGAGGAGAAGAATATCAGGTCTTCATTTCATGACTCTCATGAAACTTTTGCTGTTAATTCCCTCCCTTCTACTTTCCTCAAATTTAGGTTGGATGATAAACCATGTTAGTTTGCATGGATATTATATATATAAATATATATATAGAGAGAGAGAGCTCATATACAGTGTAAATTTAGGTAGGCAGCCATAAGCCAAGCCAACAACCAGTAAAGCTAACACTTAAAGCCTGCTAGGCGCTAGCCTTAAAGGTAAATGTAGTTAAAATTGGTAAACCTTGAAGCATGCCAGTGAACCATGCCCAAAATTATATATATATACATATATATTCTGTTAGTTGGATATGTTAATGCAGTTCCTGATGAAAAATCTTTAATATAATAGATATGAAGTCCGTGCAAAGTTGTTTTGTGAAATACATCTTGCTTGTTTCTTGTTCCATTTTGTGCTGTTTCCAGCAGTGTGAATGATTTGCTCAATGTCGGTATTTCCCTGTCAGGAAGTGATTGATGATGAAGATGAAAAGTTGAGAGATTTGAAGGATCAGATGGGTTTTGAAGCGTACAAGTCAGTTACTTCAGCCATAAAGGAAATAAATGAATACAATCCAAGCGGAAGGTACATAATTTCTGAGTTGTGGAATTACGGAGAAGGAAGAAAGGCAACCCTGAAAGAGGGTGTTACATTCTTACTGAAGCTTTGGGACAACGCTAAACGCAAGCGAGGAATGACCTGAAGGTCGCTAATTTGTTTTTCAGGTAGTTATTGTTGAAAGGAGTGAAATTTTCTTAAAGGTTACTATATATATAGAATTATAATATCTTCAGTCATGATCTAGAAATGGTGAATAAAGTTGTCAACTTCTGCATTTAGTATAATGTTGTTACTATAAGCAATATATTAACGAATCCTATTAAAGGCAGTCGTTAGCAAACAATGAATAACTTATCATTTTCCTTTTTGTTTTTTTTATCACAGGAAATAATTTGCTGACTGCCTATAAGGAGCAGTACCCATGGGGGGGAAAGCAAAGAATGCATCTCCATAATATCGGATTAGGTTTGCCGAGTGTAGTGTTTAATGCTGTCTTTATTGTTGTCTGTGTTCTACATAATTTAATTCCATGTTAAAATAATATTCAGCTCCCAAGCCAGGAAACAGGTTCCTTACTGGGAAGAAACTGCATTCATGTAACATTTAGAATTCAAGCTCATGTCAACTTAGAACTGCTTATGTAGTATAGTTTACAGATTAGGCTCATGTCCAACTTGAACTTCTTTGGTAACATGGGAGTCGAGTCATGATGCAGCCCCGCAAACAGGGACATGTTTTTAATATATTGTATTGTGTGTTTTAAGTTAACCTCGAGATTCACTCATTTTTTTTTAATTTCAAGTTTATTAATTATTTTTGGTTTAATTATAAATTTAATCACGGAATGATTTTACATCTTTTGTTAATTTAGTTTCTTTTAATTAAATTTAATTATTAACTTTTGAAATAGTAATCAAATTATTTTTTATTATAGAAATGTTGATTAAAATATTAATCCTTTAATAATGTTGGTACGATAATCTACATAATGGTATACATTTATTTCATGTTAATGTTGCACTATTTATTTTATGTCATATTAATAAATAATTTAATAATTATAAAATATTAAAAAACTCAAAATTCAAATACAATTATAAAAGTTTAAAAGTTAGTATGAACTATACGTAGGTTATCATGTTTAAAGTTTTAAAGTTTTATAATTTGTATTGTCATAAAAAATAGTAATTCTATTATTTTTAAAAGACTTAATAGTTAAATTTGACATTTTAAAAAAGATTTAGGGTTCAAATTAGCTCAACAAAAAATAAAGACTTAATTGACAAAATATGTAATCTTTTAAAAATTAAATTTGTCATTATGTTAATTTCTTTTTGAAGAAAATTATTATTTACTATATTTTTACATATTATTCTAATTTCAAATATAAATTTATACTTTCTATTTTTATGTTATGTTTAACTATTTAATTGAATAAACTTTTTAGTGAGCCAACGTAGGATGATCATTAATTTTCTCATCCAACACTCCATTCGTACAAATGCTTCAATGTTAAATTAAATATAAATTGAAAATTATTAAGGGTTAAATTAGTATTATTTTTAAAAAGTGTTTTTGATTGTTTGGTTAACGTAATTTTATGTTTGGATTTTGGAACTGTGATTATCATATTTCAATTAAAAAAAAATCGACTATTTCACATTTATATTAATGTCTAGATTTTGAAATAAAAGAATAATTTTACACTCTTAACATTGTCTAACATTTTGAAATATACCACCTCTTTCGTAGTTAAGTCTTATATTTTGGCGTCCAAGATTTTGGCGATTCACATTCTTGTTTTGTTTGGCTTTTTTGGTCCGTCTTTGTTCGTTTTATGAACAATTGGATGGTTGAGTAGGGTGTTTTGTGGTTCGAGGTTATTCTCTCGGGTGTTTTGTGTCTTGTTGCTGTGCTGCGGTGGCGGTGCTTCCTCTTGAACGGTGCTTTTGTCGTTTCCTCGGGAAGGAGTGGTGGGGAGTTGCTAAGCTTCGGCAAATGTTTCTTGACGGTGACGTTGAAAGGTGGTTTTTGTCTTTTATGTTTTACGTTTTATTTTCTTTTGCATGTTTTTTACGTTCTTTCTTTTCTTTAGTCGTTATTTTAGGTTTTAACATTTAGTTGGTAGTTAATGGCTTTTATTGACGTCGTCTTTGGTGTTTGTTGTTTCTGTTTCTTTTGCTTTTAGGTAGTTTTAACTTTGCGTTTTCATTTGTTTTATCCTTGATTTGTTTCCTGTTTTTCGTTCTTGATTTTATTTTGGTTTTTGTCTCGGACTGCATCTCTTTTTTTTCCTCTTTATCTCTTTCTGACGTGGTTTTTGTTAGTTTTCTCCGTTGTGCTTCGCTTCGCCTTATGATCAGGGTGTCTGTTCCCTTCGAAGCAGAAGGTGGGATGTCTATGCTCTTTCTTGGTGTTCTTTAAAGACTGGTCCCCTTAAGCTTGCTTTCGCCTCTTGATCGGTGTTGATGCGACTGTGTGTTTTTGCTTCGTTCTCTTCTTGTTTTCCAGAAAATAGACTTTTTGCGGCATTTTTTTTTACCTTTAGCAGCGCTTTCACAAATGTTGCAAAAAATGCCGTTATTGAAAGCGCCGCTAAAATTTGAGGCGTTTATTTAAAAAAACCCCGC
The DNA here is from genome assembly GCA_025506655.1 of Gossypium rotundifolium. Taxonomy (NCBI): domain Eukaryota; kingdom Viridiplantae; phylum Streptophyta; class Magnoliopsida; order Malvales; family Malvaceae; genus Gossypium; species Gossypium rotundifolium. The sequence continues at coordinate 23,851,597 of CP106725.1, forward strand.
TAAAGATCAAGATTTTTAGCGGCGCTTTTATAGAAAACGCCGCTAAAAACCACAACTTTTAGCGACGCTTTCATAAAAACGCCGCTATAAACCTTGGTCTTTAGCGACGCTTTATAAAACGCGGTATAAGTAGTTGTATTTCGCGGCGCATTTTTACAAACGTCGCTAATTTGGTCATGAAAAATAAAAAAATAAAAATATTTTTCTTCATATTTTGATTCACAGAAGTATGAATACAAGGTATTCTGTTAAATATCACGTCACTAGTTGAAGTAAATATTCATATCCAAGTTCAAATTTCTGACATTTCAACTGGACTTAATAGTTTTCAAGTCGTTCCAATCAAAGGAATCGGACTTATTTTGCTAGCAAGAAATATCTACTCCTTATTTCGCTAGCAAGAAATATCTACTCCTTATTTCGCTAGCATAGGATCCACTACTTGCTTAGTGACGCCATAATAAACTCTTCAAAATTGCCTTTAAGCTTTTCTCCGCCTCTGCATGTAAACAAGCACGAAGACATCTTATGCTAATTAATGATAAAAGCGAACTCAAGCCTTGAGATTACTAGATAATAAAATCATAGTTTACAAAAGCAACAGTTTACGAATCTTTGAATGGCATTAATTAATGGTAAATTATAACTAAAATAAATGATACTAGTTTTAAATTTATCATAAAACCTAACATTAAAAGCCACTTCTATCCTAACGATTTGCATGTTTAATCAAACTTCAAAAACCATAGATTCAAAAACTACCATTTGCATTTCAATCTTAAACTTTCATACTATAAATTCCTAAAATTATAATAAACAAATCAAATGACAGAATGACAGCTTTAATTAACAAATGTAATTTTCAATTGAAATAAACAACCAACAGAGCACTGCCTATAAATTAAAAACAAAGAGAAAATAAAAACCCAAATTTTGTTTCCATACAAAAAAGCAAACAAAACCAACAATTAATATACAACCGATCATTTGCAGGCCAAACATCAGTTATCGATCATTAGCAAAGCCTTGCTTTTCAAGTACTAAGAAGCTGATCATGTCAAAACATAAAACATGCTTGCTAAGCCATTGACAGTAGCCTGCTGATGTTTGGAACATTTCCAATTTCATTCTAAAGTTCAAGGTAACGATGCAAAGAAAATGGAAATAAACCTAAAGGCTGCTTACTTTCCAATTGATCCTCGCCACAAGAGAAATTGTTATTTTGCCATGCACTATCCCTTTAAAATAGGAAAAAGAAGGGGTTAGAACTAGAACTTGCATTTATGTACTTGCTCAAAATAAAAATGGAGAAAGAAGCAATGAAGCTAGAGCTTACAAGTCTGCTGATGAAGAGCAACATGCAAATGAATTCCTGAAAGTTTATGCATGGAAGAAAAAAAAAGTATTAATTAATATAAAAGATATAAACAAAATAGTAAGCTTTCTTTTCCTCATTTGCCTTACGTATTCCTGTTGGATCTGTAATCTGCAATAGATAAATAGGTGAAATTGTTCTCTGAGAAATCCCTGCACAACAGCTTAAAAGCACAATGATTTCTAACTCGAGAACAAATTATGTTCTATTTGAATCTCTGGTAATTATTTTCCAAAAGAAAGAATTCCTGTAATTTACAAATACTGATCATTGTAATATATCAAGAGATGATAATTTCTCAAATTGCTTTCAGTTACTTAAGCCAACAATTCATGCACCTCGAAGAATTACACTTGGTTTTCTTTATACTATATCTACCTAAACAACCTGCATTGGTGAAAGTAAAAATGAAATAAGAACTTACAGATTTGCTTCTAATATATGCTTTAACACTCATGTTGCCTCTCCAATGGCAAGGGGTACCATTTTCTATTTACTCTATTCAAAGAAAGCAGTCTAGCAGTTTGAGATCCTAATTGCATCTTACGGTCCTTAATGGATGCGAGATGCCAAGCAACCGACAGTTAGATAAAGGGACCTCGTAAAAGGTGATATACACCATCCTCATTAACCATCATGCCATGTATCCACCTAATAGAACAAGAAATGCTTCTGCTCAAGCACTAATGTGCACACAAAGACTAATAAAAGCAGATCAAGATGTCAGAGCTTATATCATTGGAACTTAAACTATACAGTAAACAAACACTTTCTATGAATATCTTTGATTGAAAGACAACAATCACTCCACAGGGTTGTCAACTAAGGGTAGAAAGACAGATGATACCTTATTCTATGGTTAATTTTAAAGAGAATTGAGTTTTTAATTAGAGGCCAAATTTCACTTAAAACCAAATATGAGGACAAGGAAATATATTAAAAGCTATTCAGAAAAAAGGAAAACAAGGTGCTCTCATTCCTTATTACCAAATTTGAGCACAAAATGCTATTTATACCAAGATGCATTAAAATAGCCTCAGAACATTTGCTAAATATATACATTAACATTCAACTTTTAAAATACGACAAGATCTCCTTTTAGTGCAAGATGCGAATATCGTATGCTTATGTCATCCCCATGATTAGCCCACACTATATATGTCCAAAGATTTTAACGTAAATTTCAGGTTTACATGCTAGGAAACCTAATAGATATGTGCAATATCTTGAGTAACAATACATTAAGAATTAACATCAATTGAAAGCAGTTGAACAAATATATATATATATATATATATCAACTGAAATCAAATTATTAGAATAAGAAATGGTCACATATTCTAAAGCATATATCAAGCTTTGGATGTGAGTTAATGGTTTCTTCAAATTTGCAAAACCCCAATCCTCCTAAGCTAAAGTTCCAAGATTTTCCTAGTCATGTCATGCTCTGCAAACATATATTAGCATGGTTACTAAGTAAAGAACAAACACAGGTGGTAAACAAGAATAACATGTAATTACATGCATGTGTGCATACACCTCTCCTTGAGTATGTATCTGTCTCAGAGAGAAAGATCTATATTGCAACTTAAACAACAAAAGCAACATAGATACGAAAAGATAGTCCTCATACATTAAATTCTAAACTTAAAAGAGTCATTGATTTAGTTACAATAAGCAATTTCAGATGTCAGAAACATCCATCTAGTATATATAATAATATGTGGAATTCATTCTAGCACTTAAAATACTTCTTATGACATATCTGGTATTACTCATAGGCGTATCAACCATAGCACTCCCTGAATGAAGGTAACTCTTGAGGCAACAACTCCAAGTTGCTCCATTTTCTCACTCTCTTCATTCAAAAAGAAGTACTTATCAGTTTCAGACAAAGCAAAACCAATATTAATGGGCATATTTCAGTGTCATAACTCTAATAAGGGAAATAATATTTCAAAACCTATCCTTGCATAAGCAATGGAATCAAAACTACTCCAGGAATAGTTATGACATTGTACATGATAGAAAAGTGCAATTACAAACCCATACCCATTTTTCACAAGAAAATATGCGATTTGGTCATAGAGGAAGGAAAGGCGCTCAAAATGAACATGTCCACGAGATCTTAGTGAAATCAAAGTGCGAGATATCTCGCATGATCGTAGTCTTCGCATAAAACGTAACCACATCCAAAACCAAAAACAAAGAAACAAGAAACTAGATAGAAAGAAACTAGACCTTAAATCTTCACTAACTATAGGCTGCATTGCATTTGAGAACATAAGCATGGAAGAGGAGATTACTCACACAAAACCGAACCATCAATCGTTTCCCAAAAGAACAAAAAGCTCAGATGAGACTGTTAATTTTTCGAGCTCACTACTACCCAAATAATCTAAAGAATCGAAAGATACAAATATATTATTCGATCAATCTTTGGAACAAAAAAAATCACGATTTCTTTCGATTCTCATAACTAAAAGACCTTAATGATCTAGTACGCCTAAATCTATAGTAGTAATGTGTTATAAAATTACACTTGACATATAACAAGCCAATAATTTTAAGAGAAACGTAAACATGCATTCGTGGAATTCGATGAACTGAATAATGGCTAAAAGATCTTACTATATTTGCAGAGTGGAACAGTGAACAATGAGACATTCAAACACCCAAAAATGAAGCAAAGTCATGACAACAAAACACGATGATCATGTAGTTCAAAAATGAAGTTTTTTTTTCTTACAATGTGCTAAGAAATCCAACATGCAAGCATCCGAAAGCCATATTTACAATGAATACAAATATTACCTTGAAAATTAGACGATCTGCAGCAAAATAAGCGTATTCTTGAAGGCAGCTGGAACACCAACAAGAAAAATTACGGAAATGAGCATAAATGGTAAAAATAAAAGGAAAAAAAACTTACCCTTCAGAGTGTAGAATAAAGCACATCTAAGAATATGAGCTTAGGACGCACATACATGCACACCAAAGTTAAAATTAAGTGGCAAATGAAGCAAAAATGTTACAACTTTTTAATAGTCTCACTCACAAAAATGAGAAGGAAATTTTTTAAAACAAAAATACTAAATAAAAAATAAAATAGCAGGATTCTGAAAAAGCTTACTAAAGTAGCTAAAAAAAGACCAAAAAATAGTTACGTCGAAGGGGAAAAAAAGCTAAAAACGTATGAACTTGAATGTTGACTTAAAACTAGAAATAAAAAACATGGAATTAGTGTACTCAGATAGTACTTAAAAAGAAAGAGAAAAACCACTGGAAGAAAAACACATCAAGTGAAGCAGGCATTGCACGGAAAAAGGTTGAAAAAGAAATCCAAAAAATTTTTAAATTGCCTCAAAAACTCAGAGAAAACCACCGAATCAGAAAAACACAAGCCCATAAATCTGAAACTGAAGAGGTTTTGAGAGGAATTTACCTGAAATTTAGAGAGAAAGCAAGGATAGAAACCCTAAAACTAAAGAGGTTTATAAGAGCCAGGGCTTTTGGGAGTCTAAGCTCGGCTTTAAAATGGCGCAACTCTCTCTACCGTTGGATTGGTCAGCTTTTGGGAGCTAGGGCTTTTGGGCGCCTCATACGCTTCTTCTTCCACTATAATTACCAAAAAGAAAAAAATATAACTGTCGGTTTTTCAATGAGAAAGAATCAATGAAAAGAACGAGGAGATGTGTAGATTCTTTTACCTTAGCTCTCATGGTGAAAAGGGTTCAAATTGTTTCCTTTTGTAGTCTCGTGGATTGGGTATCTTCTAGAGAGTACATGGCGAGAATGGAAGGAAGAACACTTTCATTTGAGATCATACCTATCGAATAGCTAAACCCTAGAAGCCTCGATAGCTAAACTTATTTGCATTTTAACGAAATGGCGTCGTCCAGCTTAGGGGTTTCCAGAATGGATGAAACAAAAACGATATCGTTTAAAATTTGTATTTTGTGGCGCTTTTTAAAAACGCCGCTAATTCCCATTTTTAGTGGCGCTTTCAGTAAACACGCCGCTAATTCAAAAAAGTACTGAAACGATACCATTTTGGCTAAAGTGGTACGTTTTGCGGTGTTTTTTTTGTCAAAAAGGCCACTAATGTCTTTCATAGTAATAAATTTTAATACTTTAATTTTTTTCTTAATTTCCTTTTAAACTAATTTTGCTTTGTTTCAAACAATATACCTTATTTGTAAAAAATAGTAATTGATAATGAAATTAATTTTAACTTGGCCAATAGAATTTTTTTTAAATTAAGTTTTAAGCAATCTAGTTTAATATATGATCTCTTTTACGTTTAAATAATTAAAACTATAATGATAATTTAATATAATAATATTAATATTATCTTTTTGTTTTATATAATAACTTATTTAATATATAAATTTAAAATAAATAAGTCATATACCCATATATCTTTATTATTATTTTAAATAATTGTATTTTCATTTTTTCATTTTTAACATATATTTTCTATGTTATTTGCTTCAATTTTTTCTATGTGTTATTAATTTTTTGTAAAGATTTTAAATATTAAATTAAAAAAGGTATGTTTTAATTAATATAATTAAACTAGTTAAATAATAAATAGAAGAGGCTAGATGAAACAAAGATTGACTTTTATTATAATTTTATATTTAATAATTATATAATTCATATCAAATTTAAATAAATAATTTTTGAAACTTTGAGCAATATTTAAAAGAATTAGATACATGACATATTTTTATATATATTTTTATGTAAGAAAACAAAACAATAAATTTCAAAATATAAACCCTAAACCCTAAACCCCAAATCTCAAATCTCAAACTCTAAACACTAAACCCTAAATCATAATCCCCTAAACTCGAATCCCTTCTAACAATATTTCAAAATATTTTTTCTCAAAATGCCGCTAATACCTTCAATATTAATAAATTTTTTGTTTAATTATTAATTAGATTCCTTTAAATTAATTCATTTTGTTTCTAACAATATATTTAATTTGTACAGTTTATAATTTAATTTCACTACACCAAAACAGGACTTTTAGCGGCGTTTTTAGTGGTGTTTTAAAGAAAACGCATACAAATTTTATACATTAGCGACGTTTGAATGAAAATCAAAAAAAAAACAATAGTGGCGTTTATTTACCAAACCGCTAAAATCTGACCTTTAGCGCTTTCCCAAAACGCCGCTAAAAGTCTAATCGATGGCGCTTTCCCAAAACGCCAAAATCTGACCTTTAGCGCGCTTTCCCAAAACGCTAAAAAAAAGTGAATCGATGGCGGCGCTTTCCCAAAACGCCGCTAAAAATCTGATCATTAGCGCTTTCCCAAAACGCCACTAAAATCAGCCTTTAATTGCGCTTTCCCAAAACGCCGCTAAAAGTAATTTTAAAGTTTTTTGGATATATATGACTTATTATTTTAAATTTATATATTAAATAATTTTTATATAATTGTAAAGAGATAACATTAATTTTAATACATTAAAATTATGATTCTAGTTTTAAATTATTTAAGAGAAATATATTTGTTAAAAATGAAAAAATATTAAATAATTTCTTATATAATCGTAAAAGAGATAGTATTAATTTTAAAATATTGAATATTAATTCTCATGATTATTTAGGGGTTATGGTTTAACATATATAGTTTAAGGTGTAAGGTGTAGGAGTTACTGTTTTAATGTTTAGGGATTATAGTTTATGATTTGCAGTTTAAGGTTGTCCTAGGGTTTAGAGTTTATGGTTTATGGTTTAGGGTTTAGGGTTTAGGGTTTAGGGTTTAAGGTTTAGGGTTTATGGTTTAGGGTTTAGAGTTTATGGTTTAGTGTTTAGGGTTTAGGATTTTAGGGTTTTAGGGTTTATTAGGGTAAGTTTAGTGTTTAATTTTTTGCCTTAGTGTTAAAGGTTTAGCATTTAGTGTTTAGTGTTTAGGTCATAAGGTTTAGGGGTTAATGTTTATAGTTTAGGATTTTAGTTGTTTAGAGTTTATAAAGGTTTATAGTTTAGGGTTTAGATTTTGGGGTTACGTGTTTAAGGTTTTATAGGTTTTGGGGTTTAGGGCCGACTTAGGGTTTGGATGTAAACAAACTAGTGTTGATAAAGGTTTAGGGTTAATGTTTATAGTTTAGGATTTTAGTTGTTTAGAGTTTATAAAGGTTTATAGTTTAGGGTTTAGATTTTGGGGTTACGTGTTTAAGGTTTTATAGGTTTTAGGGGTTTAGGGTGACTTAGGGTTTGAACGTAAACAAACTAGTGTTGATAAAGGTTCGGGGTTAATGTTTATAGTTTAGGATTTTAGTTGTTTAGAGTTTATAAAGGTTTATAGTTTAGGGTTTAGATTTTAGGGTTACGTGTTTAAGGTTTTATAGGTTTTAGGGGTTTAGGGGCTGACTTAGGGTTTGGATGTAAACAAACTAGTGTTGATAAAGGTTTAGGGGTTAATGTTTATAGTTTAGGATTTTAGTTGTTTAGAGTTTATAAAGGTTTATAGTTTAGGGTTTAGATTTTGAAAACTCATGCAATACTCTTTCATCCTCTTGATCTATTATTATTTATTTAATTTTTATATTGATTAATTAATATAAAATTTATTTGTAATTTACTTTTTAAAATATTAAAATTTATATATTAAATCGGTCTATTATTATTTGTAATGTAGAAAAATTGAACCAATAACATTTAAAATAAATGTTAAAATGAAAAAAATAAAATACTATTATTTACAATATATTTTAATTTTTTTTGAGTATATGAGTAATTGTATTTTAATTTATATATTAAATAACTTTAAATTTTAAAAATTTCAAAATTTATCTAATTGTTTTAAATATTACTTAAACTTTAAAATAAAGAAAAAATTTGATTAAATCTTTAAAAATATATTAGTATCAAGAATATTAGCGGCGTTTGTAATTTAAAAGGCCGCAAAAGGAAATAAATAGCGGCGCGTTTCAAAAACGCCGCAAAAAATCATTTTATTTTAGTTAAAACGGCAGCCAGTATTGTTAGCGTAAAATTGATTAACCTTCTTCCCCATTTTTGATTTCCGAAATCCCTAAGTCGAGTATCCCAAATCCAAATCCCTAATCTTCTTCCCCATTTTTGATTAACCTTCTTCCTCTGTTTTTTCTTCTTCTTCAGATACAAATTCAAAAACGAGAGCCATAAATCTCATTTGCAGCAGGAGCAGCCTCTCTTTCTCATCTTGTAAGCCACTCTCTCTATCTGGATTTCATATTCATATTTCGGAGTTTTAAATTTATCTAAATTTTATGTTATTTGGATGTTCTAATAAGCATTCAGTTACTCTTATTTCTTAATATTAACGTAACTGTTGTTAATGTTTTCCTAAATAGCAATAGTCTAGTTTGTATTATGGATTACTTCCTGTTAGATTTTAGGGTTCGTTTTTTCATTTTGGTCTTAGGGAGGTTTTTTCCTTTAAAGAGAGAGGGCGCTGCTGATTGATGTAAATGAACCCAAGTTTTATGTGATTTTATTGGGTTAAAACATGGACTAGCAAAGATATTGATAATTCGGATTAAATTGAGTCTTGTATTTTCCATATAGGATAATAGGAATATTTCTTTCTATTATGGCGCATATGGTATATCGTGCTTTGTATGACTAGCTCGCATTCGAATGCCGAAAATGCAATCACCGGAAAGTAGCATACAAGTTGAAAAGAAACATGTTCTAGTAGTCTTAATATTAGTCACATTGGTTAATCGACTCTTCTATATTCTTGAAGTACGTATCCGACTCTTCTATTGTTCAAGCTTAGATGTAGAACCTAAAGTGAGGCTAATTGAAATTTATGCGTTGATTAAGCTGTTCCATGTGAATATAATTTTAGTCTTTGGGTAATAACTCGTTTTCTAGATAAAATGTAATTTCTGATTGCACATATTATTTTGTCAAGCTTTTTCAAAATTGGCTTTTCACTCTTGAGTTTCGTTGTTCACCTTTTCAAATATATTTACATGGATGTACGAATTTTATAGACATTTTGCTTTCTCGCTAGTTGTTTTGAATGTCATCTTACGAGTAAATTGTTTGTTATGATCTTTCATAGTTCATCTCTCACACATTTGTGCATATGTACCTAAATTGCTACTATAATTTGAGTCTCGATTATATATGAGATATTAGTAAGAATATAGATACTAATTATCAATCTTATATGTGTGAATAAGAATAATTAAGTTAAAGGCTTGTAATAATTAATTGAGAACTATGAGAAAAGCTACCCAAAGAGAAAATCATTGAGTGAGATGGATATCTGAGAATAAAAATGTTTATGTAATAGGAGGAAAATTTAGAAAGCTTGTGTTGCTTCTCTTTCATGTTTCAAGAGCGGATACTCAGATTGAGGGTAATGGTTGTGAAATTTAAGCTTGTCTTCACTAGGTTTGGTGAGTGATGGTTGGGCAGTTATAAGATTTGAAGCATCGAGAGGTTCAATTAGAATGAACTTGTATGCTACTTTCGGTGATTGCATTTACATTATTCACAAGAATTTCTCAACGATATTTGTCTTTTCAACAAGAGTTTGTGCTACATGTTTTAGATTTTCTTTGCAGCATTGGTGGTTGCTATTTAACTTGAAGAAGCTTGAAATGGCTCTGTTTTTGTTCAGTTTTCAAAGATCAACTTCCTTCAGCTCTGCAATTGCTAGAACTGGGTGCCTAATGAATAATATGATCTAGTGTTGGAAATGTGTTTTTATTTACTTATGAAGTGCATAAGTCGAACTCGACTTTATGGATCAAAACTGAATGTAATTGGAGTAAAAGTCGTGTATGTGTAGACCGGAATTGAAGTGTTGAGTTGTGATGGTGGATTTTCATTTGGCTAAATCTTGTACAAGTATCTAAGCTGATTTACTTATTTAATGATTTTGTCTCCTACGCTAGAAAGTTGTACAAGTATCTATTATAAAAATCGTACTAATTTAATAATATTATTAGTAATTTTGAAAATTAAATTAAAAAAATTGAGAAAGTGGACAATAAAAAAATTTAGGGTGAGAATATGGTTAAATTGATGGTCGTTTTAGGTGTTTGTATTATGAAGTAAGTTTGTGTTCGAACCTTGTATACATCATTGCAGGAGTCATTATCTGACGTTTACTAGACTTCACGAAAAAGGCTTAATTTATCAAGGTATATCGAAAATTCCATTGCTTACTATCATGTTTCACCTTGAATCGATATTTAGTACTTTCTCGATTTGATCATAATTGTCTATCTTCCTCCTTTGTTTCAATAAAGTTAGTAGACAAGGTTTCTTCGGACAAGCTTTCTTTTGGACTTCAAGTGCAAGTATATGCGTTTATTAGACAAGCTTTCGTTTGGACTTGAAGTATATAGGTCATATATTTAACTTGCTAAATTCTTTGTCCAAAATTGCGGATTATTATTCTTTATTTATTATTATTATTGATTATTATTATTGCTTATTATTGTTGTTTATTATTAATTTATGCCTAAACTGCTGTTTATTATTCTTGTTTATTATTAATAATGTTTGAACAACCTCCAATTTGCTATCTACTCATGCCGCTTCGATTTTTTACAAGCTTAGTGTATTATTTTTTAAAATTTAGGTGCGTGCGATATAAAAATAACATTAACAAAATATAAAAGTAAATTGTTAAAGTATGTTATAATTTTTAACATAAATTCATATTTTAATAAATATTTGCAAGTTAAGAAGATATTAACATATTTTAATACAAACTGTCATTACATATATTATATATTATATTAAAGAATTTTTATTACTTTATCTTTCCTTAAAAGTAAACAATATTTTTTTAAGAATACTTACATTTATATGGCTTTTAGGCTTATTACTAATTACTAATTACTAATTTTTTATATTACTAATGTTTGCTTTTAATATTTAATATTTTCAATGTTTTCCAAAATGGTAATAATATTTTGTTATCAATATAATAATAATATTGATCATTACTTAAATATGTTTTAATTACAAAAAGTAAATTATTTTTATAAGAAGTAATTTAAAACTTTTAAATTTAATATTGTTATCAATATAATAATATAGATCATTATTGAAATATGTTTTAATATAGAAAATAATTTTTTTAAAAGAAGTAAGTTAAAAACTTTGTAAACTTAATAACATCACAAGAAATTTCAATTATAAAAACCATATAATAACATTTTCCATTTTAACTTATTCTCGATTTGAAATTTTAATTTAACTTACATAATTCATAATACATAACTAACATAAAATTACATAACTTACATGTACATAACTTACATAACTTTCATAGCTTTTATCACATTATTTAACTTACATAATACTTGTATAGAAAAAAAAGAGATTCAAAGTATATAGGTTTGAAACTCGACGGGTTGCCTTATATCTCATTTATTAGATATAACGGATCCTCCTAGGTGTAACAATGCCACGTATGTTGAATCTTAAAGAATACATAACTTACATAATATATAACTTACATAATACATAACTTACATAATACTTGTATAGAAAAAAAAGAGATTCAAAGTATATAGGTTTGAAACTGACGGGTTCTTAGTATATCTCATCATTAGATATAACGGATCCTCCTAGGTGTAACAATGCCACGTATGTTGAATCTTAAAGAATACATAACTTACATAATATATAACTTACATAATACATAACTTACATAATACTTGTATAGAAAAAAAGAGATTCAAAGTATATAGGTTTGGAAACTCGACGGGTTCTTAGTATATCTCATCATTAGATATAACGGATCCTCCTAGGTGTAACAATGCCACGTATGTTGAATCTTAAAGAATACATAACTTACATAATATATAACTTACATAATACATAACTTACATAATACTTGTATAGAAAAAAAAGAGATTCAAAGTATATAGGTGGAAACTGACGGGTTGCCTTATATCTCATTATTAGATATAACGGATCCTCCTAGGTGTAACAATGCCACGTATGTTGAATCTTAAAGAATACATAACTTACATAATATATAGCCTACATAATACATAACTTACATAATACTTACATAATACTTACATAGTACTCGGTTATATATATGAAATTATCATTACTTACGTAAATTATAAATTAACAATTTAGTGTAATTTATTGTCAACATTAGACTTCAACAACTATGAAATGGATAGGACTTGGATGAATTTGTCAAGGGTAAGCAACGGTTATCGAAATGGAGTAGAAACTTTTCGAATTTCGCATTTCAAAATGCAAGCCAAGAGAATATGATTCTTTGCCCGTGTGAGAAGTGTTGCAATACCAATTGGCATTACTGTGAAGTTGTCTATGAACATCTAGTTGTTGATGGCTTTCTTGAGGTACAAAAATGGATTTTTCATGGAGAGTGTACATCTAGTGGAGCATCATCATCGATGAATCTAGGTTATTCTCGTAGTGCTTACAATCGAATGTTAGAGATTATAACATGGAAGGCATGTTGCGGGATGCTTTTAATATGCACGATGATGGTTTCGGGTCATTTCCACCTGACATGGGTGCAACCGATGATTATAGTTTTGGTGGAAACACTTTCACCGAAGGTAGAAGAACTGTACATGATGAACAACCAAATGAAGAAGCGGCAAGGTTCTACACGTTACTTGGTGAAATGAATGAAGAAGCTGTATGAGGATTAAAATTTTCCAAACTGTCTTTCAGATTCGTCTTTTTCACTTGAAATGTTTGGGAGGATAGACCGAAACTTCGTTGACAATCTTGTTAGAGTTTCGCAAGAAATGTTCCGTTTGCGAAAATCCCTAAATCGTCCAAAGACATGAAGAAACTGATAAAGGATTTGGGTCTTGGCTACAACAAAATTCATAGTTGTCGAAATGATTGCATGTTGTATTGGGGCGACCGGATAAACCAACAATCTGTCATGTCTGCGGTGAATCTCGTTGGATTAAAAGAAATGCAGAGGATGGTAACGATGACGAACATGATACACATTCAAGGAAGCAGCCGATTAAGATTTTGCGGTATTTCCCGCTAATACCAAGGCTTCAAAGGTTTTTCATGTCGTCGAAGACAGTCGAGTCAATGACGTGGCACCATGATGGACGAACCGATGATGGATTGTTAAAGCGACCTTGATTCTTTAGCTTGGAAATCATTTGACTCAAAATTTCCAAGCTTTGCACGCGATCCTCGGAGTGTTAGGCTTGGGCTAGCATCAGATGGATTTAACCCTTACAAACTCATGAGCACAGCGTATAGTACTTGGCCGGTGGTGCTTGTTCCTTACAATTTACCTCCATGGGTTTGCATGAAACAGTCATCTTTTATCTTATCTATGATTATACACGAGAGAAAGGGCCCGGAATGATATTGACATATATTTGCAGCCACTTATTGAAGAGTTAAAACAACTATGGGTTGGTGTTGAGACATACGATGCAATGAGAAAGAGAACTTTAACTTACGTGCGACTTTGATGTGGACTATTAATGACTTCCACCTTATGCTAATTTATCCGGTTGGAGTACTAGGGGACGTTATGCTTGTCCTTGTTGTCTTTGCGCAGACATGTTCGAAATGGTTATATAATGGGAAGAAGTTCTCTTATATGGGGCATCGTCGTGGTTACCGAAAATCATAGATTTAGATATCGAGTGCTCGGTTTGACTGATCTTGAAGAGTTCAAAGAAGCTCCATCGCAGCCGATGGATCCAAATATTATTCATGTTGAAAGATATAAATTTTATTTATGGGAAGATGAATCAACCGGCCAAGCCGAAAAGAAACTGCAGAGAAAGGGATGAATCTGATGATGAATCTGACGAAGAGGATGATCCTAATGAGGCGGAGTTGTGGAAAAAAAGAAGTATTTTTTTTGAGTTGCCTTATTGGGAGCATCAGATATTACGCCATAATCTTGATGTCATGCACATTGAGAAAAATGTCTGCGAGAACATTATTGGGACTATTTTGAATGTCGATGGAAAATCAAAAGACAATCTTCAAAGTCGACTTGATTTAGTTCACATAGGAATTCGGCGTGAGCTTCATCCTCAAGCACTTTCGAATATGAAATATCGGTTACCGCCTGCTATTTATTCAATGTCGAAGACAGAAAAAGAAGTGTTCTATACAGTGTTGAAGGATATAAAGGTCCCGGATGCATATGCATCAAATATATCTCGATGTGTTAGTCTTAAAGATCGAAGACTATATGGCTTAAAATCGCATGACTATCACATCTTGATGCAAGACTTACTGCCAGTTGCTATGCGGTGTTGTATGTCAAAAAAGGTGACGTCTTGTGTAATTGAACTATCCAACATAATGAAAGGCATTTGTGGCAAAGTTTTGGACGTTCAAGAACTTGAGACACTACAAGATCGAGCCGCACTGACTTTATGCAATCTGGAGAAGATCTTCCCGCCTTCCTTCTTCACAATTATGGTGCACTTGTTAATTCATCTCCCGCGTGAAGCGATACTTGGTGGACCCGTGTTCTATCGATGGATATATCCTATTGAAAGGTATTAATTTATTTGTAAATTATTCCTTCATTCACCTAAATGCCTTTAGTTCCAACTTTTGATAATGTTCTATTCCGTGTTTAGGTTCCTCTCCAAATTGAAGTCTTATTGCCGCAATAAACATTATCCGGAAGGATCAATTGCCGAAGGCTACTTGGCAGAAGAATGTATGACTTTCTGTTCAAGGTATTTGGAAGATGTTGAAACAAGAATGAACAGACCAAGTAGAAATGCTGGGCTCACAGATCATAACTTGGCCGGAACTTATTTATTTCAAAGTTTCAGAGAACCGATCGGCAAAGTCGAAATTGCAGAATTAGACGACAGATCATGGGTCCAAGCACATCGATACGTTCTTTTTCATCACGATTCAATGGAACCATTTCGGAAGTAAGTTCTAGAATTTGATAAATACTCATCAATTATAATTTGTTTGTCTTTTAACAAAGTAACCATTTTTTAACATAGTGAGTACAAACAAGTATTGAGAGCTTGTTCACGGTCCCGAAGGTTACATCGACGAGAAATGAATAAGATGTTCACAGAATCATTCCATGAATGGTTAAGCCAAATGGTATGCAATTTAAGTTTTCGTTGACAAGTAATAATGTTTTCTCATAACATTTATAATTACTCGATTTACTTTCGATTCAATAGGTTTGGAGTCGAATGAAGTTAATGACGGTTAAATGGCTTTCACAAGGTCCAAACCGAATAGTGAAAAGATATAGTGCATTCCTCATCAACGGATCTGATTTCATACAAGGTATCGCGAGAGGTTGAGGAGAACCCAAAATTGTGGAATTGTTGTTAATTCTTCAATTACGAGTTATTCTAGTGCTAGGGACGATAATCTGTTGAGGGAATCTGAGTATTACGGACTTATTATCGACATCATTGAGTTGGATTATTACGGCAAATGGAAAGTTGTCTTGTTTCGAGGTGAATGGGTGATGTAAATACGGCTCATGAATTAAAAAGATCAATATGGTTTTACAATGGTGAATTTCTCTCGATTGATTCACACCGGAGAACAAGCGATAGACGAATGTATGTGTTTTCTTCTCAAGTGAAACAAGTTTTTACTCGGAAGATCCAAGCGATGAGGGTTGGTATATTGCACTTGAAATACTTCTAGAGACTTGTTCGACATGGGCGGTGGAAGTAGAGATGACATCGTCGAAATATCGAAACTCGCTTTTCCGAACAAAACTTAAATGAAAATATCCCTAGTACTAGTGCACAATTTCAATGGGTTCGTCGGGATGTGGGCGAAGATATTTACAATTATGATGTAGTAAGATTTTACTATTTTTATTTATATGTAATATTATAATTTTAATCATGGTCATTTTATGTAATTTAAATATTTTATATGTACCATTATTGTTGTTATTTGTTACTAATATTTCAGCTATTTTATGTGTATTGCGGGGAAAATGAGTAGAAGAAGAATGCGAGATTTAAATATTGTACATGATACTATAAATTAGGAGAGGCAATAGTGAGCAATGAACGATGAGTTGGATCCTCTAATGTGCCCGACATAGATGATGAGCTTCTGAAATTACAAAGTAAAATTAAATTATTTTACATGGATGTTGACTTTTTTATTGATTTATTTTTCAATTTTAATATAACAATAATTTATCATTGGTCACCGAGAATGGTGGGACGCATAAAGGTCATGGACGTTCATTTTTAAAGGTTTATCTGAATTAAATTTCGGCGACGACCGTGTGAAAGTAAGGAGAAACAGTTATGGCCAGCCTATTGGCCCTGAAGCTCGAGTTCTAGCAGGCTATTTGGGCATTATTGCACGAAATGCAAATATGTTGCCCATCAATTACGAGTCATGGCATCACATGCCTAACGCAAACAAAAATCAAGCTCTGGAGAACATTAAGGTAACAAAACATGAATGTAATTTATAATACTTTGGTTGAAGTTTCATTTATATTTACTTTTTAAATTTATGTTTTTTTAGGAGAGGTTTAATTTGGAGGTCTCCGATGACTATATAAAAAGACATTGGGAAAAAATAGAGACAACAAAAGTATATTGAAAAAGAATATTTTAAGAAAGAAATAAGCCTCGAGGATAAATGCGGAATGTCCCACCGGAATGTTGAGGCATCAATGGGAAGATGCGGTTAGATTCGGAACTCAAAAGAAAGGAGAGGTATTACCTACTTCTAAACTCTTATAAGTTTTTGATTGTATAGTATTTACTATATACGTAACAATAATATCATTATGTAGGATCGTGAGCGTGTCGGAACAAGCGTGACGAAACAAAATTCACGCATTACAGCGAGATCGAGAAGTTTTGCTTCAGAATGAGGCCGAGGTATTATAATTTATTAATTCATCAAATATTAATGGCTTTATACTATTAAATTATATTTGTAATACAACACCGTAGGAACTCTCCACCGGTCAAAAAGTTGGACGCGTTGACTTTTTGACATTACGCATAGGAAGAAGGATGGGTCTCCGATGACACCAAGTGGAGAGATTATGGTATATTTACTTAATAAAATTTGATTTATTAAAATGGATTTATAATGTTTACTTATAATAGTTTAATTCTTCGTTAGTAGTTTTAAATTAATAATGTTAAGTTATGATGCATTCCTTCTTATTGTATATTTCGTTTCTAACTTTTGATTAATTTATTAGGAGAAACTAAAGGAGAAGAAGACACTTTATGAAGCGGTACCGCTAGAGTGATAGTTCATTCATCTTGAGGATGTCGATAATGTAATTATTACCGATGTTTTAGGTCTGAAAGGTACGATCGCTTCGATGATAGTTCATTATTCTTGAGTATATTTATAACAAAATTATCACTAATGTTTTGGGTGTTGAAAGGTACGGTCGGGTTCGACTTCAAGGATCAGTGTTACTCCGATCCAATATTTTGAATCCGACTCCCAACAATATATGCCTTCCGGAGTCAATCTCGTCTTTGAAGTTCGAGGCTAAAAGACCAGATAGCTCAAATGCAAGCTAGCACGGTTGAGCAAATTTCTCAACTTAGAGCCGAGGCGGCGAGGGAGGCCGAGGTAGCAATGAGGAGGCAGAGCAAATTTCTCTACTTAAAGCGGAGCAATGAAGGAGGCAGAGCAAAGCAGAAGTATGAAGAACTTCACTTCTGACTTGAGGCTATGATGAAGATGTTGCAACAATGCAGACGCCATCTTAGACATTTATGTTCTTATTGTAAGATGATTTTAACATTGTTACATTTAACATTTTTTAAGGATATTTTGTACGATATCATATATTTTTATTTATTTTAAAATAACATTTAGAATTAATGTAGTTGGTGCAATTTTTATGCTACATTTGTTATTTGGGTTGAAATTATATATTATATTTGTTGTCATTGGTTGGTTTTAGTGCGAGGCGTATGATATTGGATAAATTGAATATTTTAAATATGTACAAGTTAGCGGCGTTTGTGGGCAAAAAGCTAGCTAAAAGTCAAACTCAGAGTGGCGTTTGTGAAATAAGCGTAGGTAAAAAGTCATTGTTTTTAGCGTTTTAGAAAAAGCAGCCATTAAAAGTCATGTTTTAAGCGTTTTAGAAAAAGCGCCATTAAAAGTCGCCACCTTTAGCGGCGTTTAGAAAAAGCGCGCTAAAGTCATGTTTTAAGCGGCGTTTTAGAAAAAGCGCCGCTAAAAGTCGCCACCTTTAGCGGCGTTTTTAAAAAGCGCCTAAAAGTCATGTTTTTAGCGGCGTTTTTGAAAAAGCGCTAAAACATGTTTTTAGCGACGCTTTAGAAAAAGCGCTAAAAGTCGCCACCTTTAGCGGCGTTTGTGTGGAGAGCGCTAAAGTCATGTTTTAGTGGCGTTTTTTTAAAAACGCTAAAAGTCATGGTTTCTAGTGGCGTTTTTCAAAACGCGCTAAATTTTATGCGCCACATTTAGCGGCGTTTTTGTGGCGTTTTCAAAGCGCCATAAGCTCTATTAGTGGCGCTTAAAAATGCCGCTAAAAGCCTAAAAACGCCGCTAAAAGTCTGCTTTTCTTTGTAGTGTTTCTCGTACCAAAATCCTAAAACTTTAAATTATATATACACCTACCTCTAAACCCTAAATTATACACCTTAACTCATATATATATATTACAAGTTGCGTAGTAATTAAAGAAATAATCTAATTGCTTACTTAAACCCTAAAATAATATGATTTTTATCTATTTTATCAAAATCCTTAATACTTAAATCCCTAAACACTATTAAGACTCTAACTTTATTATTCGATATGGTTTAAGCACTAAACCCAAAACCCCATAACTCTAAAATACTAAAAACTAAACTATAAACCCAGCCTAAACCCTAACCTAACCATTAATCTTAAATCTTAAACACTAAACCCTAGACCCTAAACTATAAAGATTAATGGTTTAGTGTTTGTAGTTTAAGAGTTTATGGTCGAGTGTTTAGAGTTTGATTTAGGATTTAGAATCTAAATCTATAGTTTAAAGTTTAGGGTTTAGACCGTTTAAGGTTTAGGGATAAACAGATACACAATATGAGATTTTGTTAGGGGTTGAAATTAATTTGTAAGTAAAAAATGCAATCTCACCCTTATTCCTAATAGCCAACCCTAAAATAGAATGTTAATGCTTATATAGACCCTAAAATAAATTATTTATTTATTAATAACACTAACCCCTAATGCCTAAAAGCTAACCCTTAAAACCATAACCCTTAAATTATTTATTTTTGCGGCGTTTTTTAAAAAAACGCAGCTAATCATTTAGCGGCGTTTTTATAAAAGCGTCGCTAATGCTGACCTTTAGTGGCGTTTTTAAAAAGCGCCGCTAATGTTTTGACCTTTAGCGGCGTTTTTAAAAAGTGCCGCTAATGTTCTGACCTTTAACGGCTTTTTTATAAAAGCGCCGCTAATGCTCTGACCTTTAGCGGCGTTTTTCCAAAAGCGCCGCTAATGCTCTGCCCTTTAGCGGCATTTTTCCAAAAACGCCGCTAATGCTCTGACCTTTAGCGTCGTTCGAAAGAAAAACGTCGCTATTTCTCCTTTTTAGTGGCGTTTTGGAAATAAACGCCGCTATTGCTCATTTTTTTGCGCGTTTTCTTCTAAACGCCGCTAATGTATAATATTTGCGGCGTTTTTCTTTAAAACGCCACTAAAAATGTCGCTAAAAGTCTGTTTTGGTGTAGTGTTCCTTTCTATTGGTGAACTGATCGGGGGGTGCGTTGCTCTCGGTGTTTTGGTGTGGACGTTTTCTTGGTTTCTCTTTGACGGCTGTTGCATCTGGGCTGGTGTTGCTTCGGATTGCTGGTGGAGGTCCTCCTGCCCGGGCTTCTCCTCGGTTCTTTTTTTCTCGTTTAGTTTTTTCTGTTTTTTGTATTTTGTTCCAGTTTTGATGTTTTGTATATGGACCGTATAAGGGACTGTTTAATTGTTGTTTTGGTGAGATTTTTCCCTTTTGTTTCGTTGCTTTGTTCTTGTGATTGCTTGGTTTTTTCGATTGTTTTCTGTTCATGGTGTTTTTCTGATGTAGTTTTAAGTTTCTTTCTTATTGTTTGGTTCTTGTGCGGTTTGCTCTACTTGTGTCTTTTGTCTTTGGTGTCGTGGTTCAGTGGCTCTTTCCTGCAGGGGTTGGGGGAGGTGGCCCCTGTTTCGATTTGATGTTCTAGGCGCTGTTTTCTTCGACGGAGTGCGCACCTGACACTGGTGGTGATACGGGAGTGGCGGTGGAGGCCTTCTTGCTCGTGCTGCCTTCTTCATTCGGTATTCTGTTTATTTTATTCATTTTTTGCATTTCCCTGTAAAGCTAGTTTTATTGTTTGGGTTGTAAAAGGATTGTACAGGGACTGTTTTATAATTTTCTTTCTTCATTGAGCCTTATTCTCTTCGTTACCCTGCTGGGTGATTGCATGATTATTGCTGATCTGATATTTTCTTTCATTGTTTTTACTGTCTTTTTTGGGACTTTTCTGCGTTTCATTTTTGCTTTAAGGTTTTTCTTTTTTGGATTTTGTGGTCTTTACTTGGCTGTGGTGGAGGGTGGTAGCCTTTCGTGATTGTTTTTTTTCAGCTGTGGGTTCGGTGGGGTTGTGTTTCTGTCTTAAGCGGTGGGCTCGTCCTGGTTTGGTGTGATCCGTTTGAGTGTTGCTGGGTTGGGGTGCGATGGCTGACGAGTTAAATGACTTGCTAGCGAATCTTAAGTTTTCAGAATCTCAAAAAGAAAGGGCGGTCTGCCAAGGCTCGACAAAATCAGACATGTAGGGATTTAAAGCTTGGGCTGTTGGGAAATTTATGTCGGGGAAAAGATTAAGCGAGAGGCGATGTATCGGGTGCTAAAATCACTATGGTACACTAAGGAACTGGTTAACTTTGTGGCTATGACAGGTGGTCTGTTTTTGGTGAAATTCGGCTCGAGGGATGATAGGGATAGGATCCTTAATTTGGTCGATTGGAGTTTTGATCAAAGCTTATTTTCCATGGTCCCTTTTGTGAACGGACAAGATACAAGTTGCTACAACTTTATTTATGTGCCTTTTTGGGTTCGAATTTTCATTATTCCATTGGAAAAATTGGATCGCCAGGTGGCCCTTGATGTTGGGAAAGCTATAGGAGAGGTTTTGGCCATCGATTGGAGGGATAGGGATGGATGTTGAGTAGAGTATATTAGAATAAGAGTTAAATTGGACATCTCTAAACCATTGAGGTGGGTGGTTTATTTGGTTGGGGTCGATGGAGAAGAGATTTTGTGTACTATCAAGTTAAGGGCCCAAATAGCGCAATCAAATGTGGGCAAGGGTATGTGGCGGAATGAGATTGAAGCCTTTGAGGTTGGGAACGGACATGAAGGGGGAAGGTCTGAAAGCACAGCTGGTAAGGGTGATTACGTGATGGGACAGAAGGGGAAGGATACGACTAGGACAAGGGAAGAGATATCAAATTCTTGCTCCTCGTCAGGTATGTGTATTGATTGAATTAGGCGAATTCGGAATAAATGTAAAAAGAGTAAGGTTGGGAACGAGGAAGCTATTGATGAGAGCCCGATAAGAATGATCTGTAGAAATTTATTGGAGGGAAGGTCTCATTTCAAGGCTACGGTGTAACACCCCTCACCCGTATTCAACGCCGGAATAAGGTTTCGGAGCATTACCAGACTTATAACACAATTACACATACATTTACTTATACATTTCCAAATTTCATTCAAATATCAATTTATACATTGATATCGTCCCTAATACGAGCCTACGAGGCCCTAAACATGCATTGGGAGTGGTTCGAACTAAACCGATAACTTTGGAAACTTTTTAAAACATTTAGAAAATTTTCTCAAAAACAGGGGACACACGCCCGTGTGTCTCACACGGCCAACAGACACGCCCATGTCACAGACGCGTGGACATTCGAAGTGAGAGCACATGGCTGTGTCCCAGCCAGTGTCCGACCCCGTGTAACTCTCTGACTTGGGTCACACGGGCAACACACACGCCCGTATGGCTAGCCCATGTGCCTTAGAAATGGCCATACATGCCGTGTGTCAGGCCGTGCCAATCCTGTAGGGTATACTGATTTATGCCACACGGCCAAGTCACACGCCCGTGTGTGAGGCCATGTGGAGCATACTGACTTCATTTCCAACACCGGGACACATGGCTGTGTAATGTAACCGTGTGTCACACATGGCTGAGACACACGCTCGTGTCTCTGCCCATATGGACAAAAATAGACTATTTACCAAGCCATTTTACCACCCAAATTTGTGAACACCTACATCAACCCAATAGACACCAAAACATAGCATAACATTACATTTTAACCAACCAATTCAAGCGTAATTCATGCATAATCTATACCACCTTTCTAAATACACACAAGACAAAATATACCATACCATTTAGACCAACATTACATATACAATTCTACTTTCAAATATGCATCATTTAACCTAAAATTCACAAGAAAATAAATATCCACAAATCAACCATTTGATACTCATCATGCCTATTACCATTAAGCATCACACAACCATCATTTCACACATTCCACAAGACATAGGCACACATATATATACATGATTCAAACATACCAAAATAGCCTAAAATGAGCCATCACTCATACTATATATATACAAACCACAACACAAGCATTTATAAGCCAACTTATGTGGCACAACACATTACAAAATTATACATGTCATATACCAAAATACCAAAGTTCAAAACTACCAAATGATAGTAGGATAGTGTGACATAGTCTCCGACGATCCTCGAATCCGAGATAGCTTGATTTCACTATAAAACACGGAAAATAAACAAAGTAAGCTATATAGCTTAGTAAGCTCATATGAAATAAACTCAATTCAATCATATATACATATCAACCAATTGAATATAACAACATATAGATCATTTAACTAACAAACCTTTCACATGCTTAATCAAATGTTTATATGCGCACTTCACAATATCTTCAATTTAAAGCTTATACGGTCCATGTACATACCTGTACTATCTCGTATCAATTTCATACTCAACCATATCTTTCATTTACCAGTTGAACCATTCGGAACACTATCGGATACATGGGAAACTCGCATTAAAGTGCCACATATATAGCCGAAGCTATCTCGATCACATAACACACATATGCTCACTCGAGCTATCAACTGCCCGCCACATAAGTCGTGGGTCAAGACGTAGCTACACTGCAAGGTTGCTCACACAAGTCGTCAAGTAATCACAACATATGCCGTATACTCAACCACCAAGAGGACGTCTGACTAGCACCCGGATCACATAATCACATAAATTCCTAATGACATGTCACTAGTATCCAAATCTATCCCAAAGGTTCAACTAAGATTTTCAATGTCAATTATCGTCAAATCATTGTCGAACATGTCCGTAGTATCGTATTCACAATTTATGCAATATCAAAGTATTAAAACATAATTATAACAAAGCTTATTACATACAAACTTACCGGATGTAAAATGGCTAAACTAATCGATTATTCGAGAACTTTGTTTTCCTCGATCTAGATCCGAGTTTTGCTTTTCTTGATCTATATGTAATCAAAATTAACTTATTTAATCATCTCTATTCAATTTAGTCCAAAATTCACTTTAAGGCATTTTACACAACCGCCTAATATTTCACATCTTTTACAATTTAGTCCTTATTTCATAAAATCACAAATTCATGAAATTCAATACTAACCCATGCTAACCGAAATTCAATTAGGTCCCTAGCAACCCATATTTTCATTTATTTCACATTTTAACCATAGTTTCCACTTTTCACAACTTAATCCCTAATTGGCATTTTCACTAAAAATCACTTAACAAAACTTGTTTATCCGATAAACCATAAAAGTAACATATTTTAATCCCACATTTAGTATGCTTTTGAATGAATTATCCTTAATTTATGTAAAAGGTGCTCTTAATCCTTTCTTTTCATGTCTTTTATACTCGAAAAGCACCTAAGGATAAAAAGAACGAAAACGGCTTAAAACGGAGCAATTGGGCCTTAGCAAGAAATCGACACTACTGCCCAAAGCTTCTACACGGCCGTGCCTCACCAATTACCTAGAGCACAACCTCAACTCATCACACACCTGCAGCACCGCCCATTTACTATACACTGACGTGCTCGGTGATCTACATGGTAGTGTCCCAATCGACAGACTAAAGCACTACGAATCTCGACTTACCGACCATGCCCAAAACGACAGTAATCAAGGCACGGTCCAACCGAAATTACCTGCCTTGTGCCATGGCCATGCCCTGCCATGAGAATGAGCAATTTCACTCGAATTGGATGCTTGAAGCCAAAGAAACATACTCCTAAGTCCACTTAAACACCCTAATAGTAATTCTACTTGAAAGAGGTACTTAGGAGCCAAGTAAAGCATCTCAAAAGCCTATATAAACAACCCAAGGTAGACATTAAAGGGGATGGCTCTTTGCAGAGGCTTTTGCCGAAGCTTTCATCTTTTAGGGAATCATTGAAGATAGCCAGTTGATCCATCTCAAGAAGCCGGAACTCTATTCAAGACGGAGGATCTCTCTTTCAATTCCTTCAGGGAGTTTTAGGGATTTCTTATATTTTGTTTTATCTTTTCTCTTGAGATGTTTTCTTATTTAGTTATGAACTAAACCCTTCAGATACCTGAAGGGGATGAAACATGATGGATTTTGTTATTTGATTTCTAAATTATATGATAAGTACTTAGTTTGTTCTTAATTATACTGCTTAATTTAATCTGATTTGCTTAGGTGGAGGAGGAATAGACCCTCCCTAAGAGTAGATCTAGCATAATTAAGCAGAGTTGATCGGGCGCCTAGAGATAGGGTTACGAGATTTTATCGGATTAGGGTGAAACCTAATATGGGAATCCATTGATCAATTTACTGCTTCCTTAGGGGGTTATTATAAGAGAACAAGAGTTCCACTAATTAACTTAAGGTTAGACATTATTCACCTCGAGAGAGGGTTTAATATAGGTTAGGGAGTCTCACGGATCAAGCTAAGTAAAGAAATCATATGGTTTAGGGTTAAATAATAAGTGAAGTCATAGGTGGATTCTTCCTGAGGGTATCGTTTTCATCAACTGAGTTTTCCTAAAGTCTTTCTCCAATTCATTCTTTTTTCTTTGCATCTAGTTTAGTTTTTTTTTTTCATTAGTTTTATAAACCAATCACTCCATATTTTAGGCTAAATAATAGAAAGAAAGTGAGTAGTAGTACTTTTAGGTTCCTTTGTGTTCGATAAAATCATCTTGCCTAAACTATACTACTGTTCGATAGGTGCACTTGCCTCTATCGTTGTCATAGTTAGTCTACAGGTTCGATCATTCTTTTTATAAATATTAAAACTCGACTATTTGACACGATCAAGTTTTTGGTGCCGTTTTCGGGGAACACTAAAATATTAAGAAAGCTCTATTTCTATTACTTTAGCCATAATTTTATTATCTCACAAATTATTTTTTTTAGATTAAATTTTTATTTTTACTAATTCTCTTTCTTTCTTTCTTATCCTAGCAGGTACCTCTAGTTTATGACTAGAAGGAACCCGAGAGGACCTTTAGCATACAAAAGTGACATTGAAGCTACCGCTCGCAGGAATCGCAAAGAAACTAGACGAGCTCTAGACTACCAAAGAGAAGAACAAAAAGAAAGATCCAATCCTACTGAAGGGATGGACGAAAACAATCCACCACCAAATGTGCAAGAACAGAATGCTCCGCGTACTATGTATGATTATGCTAAACCTAATTTGACAGGAGCAGAATCTAGTATTGTGAGGTCGGCTATAGCTGCTAATAATTTTGAATTAAAGCCTAACACAATACAAATGATTCAACAGCTTGTTCAATTTAATGGTTTGTAGGATGAAGATCCAAATACCCATATATCTAATTTTTTAGAATTCTATGATACCTTCAAAATAAATGACGTTTCTGATGATGCCATACGTCTTCAGTTATTCGCTTTTTTATTAAGGAATAAAGCAAAGCAGTGGTTGAACTCGTTACCACGAGGGTCAATCACTACATGGGATCAAATGACCGAAAAATTTCTTTTAAAATACTTTTCACCAGCCAAAACGGCCAAATTTAGGAATGACATATCTTCTTTTGTACAGAATGACGCAGAAACATTATGTGATGCATAGGAGAGATACAAGGACCTCTGAAAAGATGTCCACACCATGGGTTACCTTTGTGGCTTCAAGTCCAAACTTTTTACAACGGTGTGAATTCTTCAACGTAAATGATTGATTCATCAATGGTGGAACTTTGAACAACAAACAAACACCACTAGGAGAGGAGAGATTCGCCTAGATGTTAACACTCTACTTTCGACTTTGGGTGAAAAGAAAAGAGAGTATAGATGAGAAGAAATGGGTTGATATTCGACCAAGAAATGAAATGGAAAGAGAAAGCAGAGAAGCACTTCGGTTCTTTCTTGGAAAAGAAAAGGAAATGGAGAAGAAAGTTTTTGGGGAGACTTTCATTATCAAGGTTTCAAAAGAAAAGAGATGAAAATGGGATGCTAGGTTCGACTTTGCACAATGAAAAGAAGAAGAAAGAAACAAGGCAAAATTTGACACACAAGTGTTTGGGTTTTGGTTCCAAGAGAAGAAAAATATGAGCGGGAAAAAGGAGAGTAAGAGAAGCTAGTTTAACTCTAGTTGAGAAAGCAAAGTGCTAGTTTGGTTTGGCAATAAGCTACTTGAGCATTCGGTTAAAGGAGAAAAAGAGAAGAAGTATTTTGAGGTTTGTGCTAGCTTTTGACTAAAAGAGAAATCAGCTTACCAAAAAGAATTTTGACCGAAAATTGCACACATGCAAAAGGCAAATTCGGCACACCCCTACACTACCAACTGACCACTCATTTCCCTCCCCCAATCTCTCTCCAAATCCGGCCAAACTCCCCCCAATCACTCCCAAGCCACTAATTCAAATGACTATGACCAAGTCTTCCTCCACAATTTGCTCTCCACCCACCATTCCACCATTTGACTAGGTCTTAGGCAGAGTTCGAACTGCCTACAACTCCTCCCCTCCATGCCGTCAAAATGAAAAAAAAAAGGAGCACTCTGCAGCTTGAACTCAAGACCTCTCCCCCCTTGCACTTGATGCCACCCACAAGCTCTAAGTGGCGCATGCTTTGCCACTTTGCTAGCTCTTCACTTGTGCTCAAGAACACCAATTAAAATATAAAAGACCCAGCTTCTATCACATAAAGCCCAAAAACTAAAATTTTCCCACCCACTAGGGCTCACTCCTAGCCTACAACTAAGCCCCAAACCACACAAACAACAACATAGCAAGCCCTTAACATGCAAACAAATGCCAAAACAAAATAGCCCTTAACCACGGATATTACATCATATGAAATAAACTCAATTCAATCATATATACATATCAACCAATTGAATATAGCAATATATAGATCATTTAACTAACAAACCTTTCACATGCTTAATCAAATGTTTATATGCGCACTTCACAATATCTTCAATTTAAAGCTTATACGGTCCATGTACATACCTGTACTATCTCGTATCAATTTCATACTCAACCATATCTTTCATTTACCAGTTGAACCATTTGGAACACTATCGAATACATGGGAAACTCGCACACGAAGTGCGACATATATAGCCGAAGCTATCTCGATCACATAACACACATATGCTCACTCTCGAGCTATCAACGGGCCTGCTCACATAAGCTGTGGGTCAAGACGTAGCTACACGGTGCTGCTCACACAAGCTGTCAAGTAATCACAACATATGCCGGTATACTCAACCACCAGTAGGACGTACAGGACTAGCACCCGGATCACATAATCACATAAATTCCCTAATGACATGTCACTAGTATCCAAATCTATCCCAAAGGTTCAACTAAGATTTTCAATGCCGAATTATCGTCAAATCATTGTCGAACATGTCCGTAGTATCGTATTCACAATTTATGCAATATCAAAGTATTAAAAACATAATTATAATTATAACAAAGCTTATTACATACAAACTTACCTCGGATGTAAAAATGGCTAAACTAATCGATTATTCGAGAACTTTGTTTTCCCTCGATCTAGATCCGAGTTTTGCTTTTCTTGATCTATATGTAATCAAAATTAACTTATTTAATCATCTCTCTATTCAATTTAGTCCAAAATTCACTTTAAGGCATTTTTACACAATTGCCTCTAATATTTCACATCTTTTACAATTTAGTCCTTATTTCATAAAATCACAAATTCATGAAATTCAATACTAACCCATGCTAACCGAAATTCAATTAGGTCCCTAGCAACCCATATTTTTCATTTATTTCACATTTTAACCATAGTTTCCACTTTTCACAACTTAATCCCTAATTGGCATTTTCACTAAAAATTACTTAACAAAACTTGTTTATCTGATAAACCATAAAAGTAACATATTTTAATCCCACATTTAGTATGCTTTTGAATGAATTATCCTTAATTTATGTAAAAAGGTGCTCTTATTTCATGTCTTTTATACTAAGAAAAGCACCTAAGGATAAAAAGAACGTAAAACGGGCTTAAAACGGAGCAATTGGGCCTTAGCAAGAAATCGACACGGCCTGGCCCAAAGCCTACACGGCCGTGCCTCACCAATTACCTAGAGCACAACCTCAACTCTATCACACATGGCCGTGTACCATCCATTTACTATACACGGACGTGCCTGGTGATCTACATGGCCGTGTCCCAATCGACAGACCTGAAGCACGGCCTGAATCCCGACTTACACGGCCATGCCCAAAACGACAGAATCAAGGCACGGTCCAACCCCGAATTACACGGCCTTGTGCCATGGCCATGCCCCTGCCGCGAGAATGAGCAATTTCACTCAGAATTGGATGCTTGAAGCCAAAGAAACATACTCCTAAGTCCACTTAAACACCCTAATAGTAATTCTACTTGAAAGAGGTACTTAGGGGCCAAGTAAAGCATCTCAAAAGCCTATATAAACAACCCAAGGTAGACATTAAAGGGGATGGCTCTTTGTAGAGGCTTTTGCCGAAGCTTTCATCTTTTAGGGAATCATTGAAGATAGCCAGTTGATCCATCTCAAGAAGCGGAACTCTATTCAAGACGGAGGATCTCTCTTCAATTCCTTCGGAGTTTTAGGGATTTCTTATATTTTGTTTTATCTTTTCTCTTGAGATGTTTTCTTATTTAGTTATGAACTAAACCCTTGAGATACCTAAAGGGATGAAACATGATGGATTTTGTTATTTGATTTCTAAATTATATGATAAGTACTTAGTTTGTTCTTAATTATATTGCTTAATTTAATCGATTTGCTTAGGTGGAGGAGGAATAGACCCTACCTAAGAGTAGATCTAGCATAATTAAGCAGAGTTGATCGGGCGCCTAGAGATAGGGTTACAAGATTTTATCGGATTAGGGTGAAACCTAATATGGGAATCCATTGATCAATTCTTTCGCTTCCTTGGGGGTTATTATAAGAGAACAAGAGTTTCACTAATTAACCTAAGGTTAGACGTTATTCACCTCGAGAGGGTTTAATATAGGTTAGGGAGTCTCACGGATCAAGCTAAGTAAAGAAATCATATGGTTTAGGGTTAAATAATAAGTGAAGTCATAGGTGGATTCTTCACGAGGTATCGTCTTCATCAACTGAGTTTTCCTAAAGTCTTTCTCCAATTCATTCTTTTTTCTTTGCATCTAGTTTAGTTTTTTTTTCATTAGTTTTATAAACCAATCACTCCATATTTTAGGCTAAATAATAGAAAGAAAGTGAGTAGTAGTACTTTTAGGTTCCTTTGGGTTTGATAAAATCATCTTTCCTAAACTATACTACTGTTCGATAGGTGCACTTGCCTCTATCGTTGTCATAGTTAGTCTATAGGTTCGATCATTCTTTTTATAAATATTAAAACTCGACTGTTTGACACGATCAAGTTTTTGGTGCCGTTGCCGGGGAACACTAAAATATTAAGAAAGCTCTATTTCTATTACTTTAGCCATAATTTTATTATCTCACAAATTATTTTTTTAGATTAAATTTTATTTTTACTAATTCTCTTTCTTTCTTTCTTATCCTAGCGGTACCTCTAGTTTATGACTAGAAGGAACCGAGAGGACCTTTAGCATACAAAAGTGACATTGAAGCTACCGCTCATGAGGAATCGCAAAGAAACTAGACGAGCTCTAGACTACCAAAGAGAAGAACAAAAGAAAGATCCAATCCTCTTGAAGGATGGACGAAAACAATCCACCACCAAATGTGCAAGAACGAGAATGCTCGCGTACTATGTATGATTATGCTAAACCTAATTTGACAGGAGCAGAATCTAGTATTGTGAGGCTGGCTATAGCTACTAATAATTTTGAATTAAAGCCTAACACAATACAAATGATTCAACAGTTTGTTCAATTTGATGGTTTGTAGGATGAAGATCCAAATACCCATATATCTAATTTTTTAGAATTCTATGATACCTTCAAAATAAATGACGTTTCTGATGTCTTCGGTTATTCACTTTTTCATTAAGGAATAAAGCAAAGCAGTGGTTAAACTCGTTACCACGAGGGTCAATCACTACATGGGATCAAATGACCGAAAAATTTCTTTTAAAATACTTTTCACCAGCCAAAACGGCCAAATTTAGGAATGACATATCTTCTTTTGTGCAGAATGATGCAGAAACATTATATGATGCAAAGGAGAGATACATGGACCTCCTGAGAAGATGTCCACACCATGGGTTACCTTTGTGGCTTCAAGTCCAAACTTTTTACAACGGTGTGAATTCTTCAACACGGCAAATGATTTGATTCATCAGTAGGTGGAACTTTGAACAACAAAACTCACAAGCGATTACGATTTTATTGAAGAGATGTCATTGAACACCTATCAATGGCAAATTACAAAACCAAACCGACAAAATCAATGGAGTTTTTAACATGACACGATAACAATGCTATCAACGCAGGTGGAGTTAATGAATAAAAAGCTTGATAATTTATGTTCTTCGCAAGTACATCCAGTAATGCAATGCGAAGCAAGCGGGAATATGGCAAATCCTGAGTACCCATCCTACCAACTAGGAGCAGAAAACGAGCAAATAAACTATATAGGTAACAATTTTCGATCTAATAATCCTTATAGTAACACTTATAACACAGGTTGGAGGAACCACCCAAATTTTTCGTGGGGAGGACAAGGAAATCAAGGAAATCAAAGGCAGCAACCTCCTCCAAATTACCAAAATCAGCCATATCCACAGGAAAAGAAATCAAAACTTGAAGAGATGCTGACAAAATTCATGGCAGCTATAGATTCTCGTCTCCAAAAGACTGAAGCAACACTTGATGAACAACAAAAATCGATCAAAGGGATTGAGAATCAAGTTGGAGAACTTACTAGGTCAGTGGGACATCTCACTAAGTTTATTTCTGAACGTCAACAAGGACATCTCCCAAGCAACACAGAAATAAATCCAAAAGAACAGATCCAAGCCATCACATCTCAAGAGGGTACAAAGGTAGACAAGCCCACATCAGCACAAGAAACCAAGGAAGAAAAAGGTAAAATAGGGGTAGCACAAGAAACACCGGTAATCAAAGAGTACCTACCTTGCATACCTTATCCCAAAGCATTGAAAAAAGATGATTCTAAGGAACAATTTGGTAAGTTTCTAAAACTTTTAAAGAAATTACATATTAACTTACCTCCTCTTGAAGCTCTTTTTCAGATGCCCGACTCAAGGAGATTTTTAAGACAGCTCTTGACGAACAAACGCAAAATAGATGAAGAGCACCATGTGGAACTCAACGTAACATGCTCAGCAATGCTCCAAAATAGACTACCACGAAAATTAAAAGATCCAGGGAGTTTCACTATTCCTTGCTTAACTGGTAGTTTAAACATCACGAAAGTATTAGCAGACCTAGGCGCTAGTATCAACTTAATGCCTTACCAATTGTTTAAACGGCTAGATCTTGGGGAACCAAAACCTATTAGGATGAGTATTCAATTAGATGATAGATCTATTAAATATCCTAAAGGAGTTATTGAAGATGTCTTAGTGAAAATTGATAAATTTATTTTCCCTATTGATTTCGTTGTGTTAGATATGGATGAGGACATCAATGTTCCTTTAATCTTAGGGTGTCCTTTTTTAGCCACTGCTAGAGCTATTATTGATGTAGGTGATGGCAAACTAGCATTAAGGATAGGTGATGAAGAAATTATTTTCCAAATTTATGATGCCATGTGATATTCTAAAGAGCAAGATGATTCTGTTATTTTGTTGACACTCTTGATCATATTATTAAAAATTCATTACAGAAAATCTGCGAGGATGACACGATGGGCGTGTCCGCCTCAAGGAGAGGGGAAGAAGATGAAGGTAATGAGATTAGTTTGAATACATCATCATTCAGACAAATGAAAGAAGAAAACATTGAAGAAGATGACGTAATAAAATAGAAACCCTCCATCGAAGAGCCGCCTAAATTGGAATTAAAACAGTTACCAAAACATTTAGAACATGCATTCCTTGGGGACAATTCTACGTTACGGTAATCATCTCTTGAACTAGAACCCAAGGAAAAGGAGGAGCGATAAAGGTACTAAGAGAACACAAGAAAGCCATAGCTTGGAAAATTTCGACATCAAGGGAATAAACCGGTGTTTTACACCGTAAAATTTTAATGGAAGAAGAATATAAACCGTGTGTGCAACCTCAGAGACGATTAAACCCTAACATGAAAGAAGTGGTCAAAGCCTAGGTAATTAAACTTCTAGATGCAGGAATAATTTATCCTATTTACGTGACACTTGGGTAAGTCTGTGCGTGTAGTTCCAAAGAAATGTGGAATGACGGTGGTGCCCAACGAAAAGAATGAGTTAATTCCCACAAGAATAGTTACAGGTTGGAGAGTCTGTATAGACTATAGAAAACTGAATGATGCCACCAGAAAATATCACTTTTCTCTACCCTTCATTGATCAAATGTTAGAAAGACTATCCGGGCATATGTACTACTGCTTCTTGGACGGACTCTCCGGCTACTTCCAAATCCCCATAGCTCCTGAAGACCAAGAGAAGACGACATTTACATGCCCATACGGTACTTTGCTTATCATAGAATGCCTTTTGGATTATGTAATGCTCCTGCCACTTTTCAGCGTTGCATGTTGGCAATTTTTGACGAACTCGTAGAGGACATCATGGAGGTGTTTATGGATGATTTCTTGGTATTCAGTAATTCTTTCCAGCTTTGCCTTAAAAATTTAAAATGAGTTCTAATTAGATGTGAAGAAACAAACCTTGTTTTGAATTGGGAAAAATGCCACTTTATGGTTAGAGAAGGGATTGTTTTAGGACATAAGATTTCTAGAAAAGAGATTGAGGTAGATAAAGCAAAAGTTGAAACCATAGAAAAATTACCTCCTCCTATGTCAGTAAAGGCTATTATAAGCTTTTTAGGACATGCAGGTTTTTATAGAAGATTCATTAAAGACTTTTTAAAATAGCTAAGCCTTTGACAAAATTACTAGAAAAAGATGTTCCTTTTAATTTCAATCGGGAATGTTTAGATGCATTCAATGTCCTTAAAGATAAATTAATAAATGCAAATTATAATACTTTTGATTGGAATTTACCCTTTGAACTAATGTGTGATGCAAGTGACTTTGCGATGAGTGCGATTTTGGGACAACGAAGAGACAAGCATTTTCACCAATTTACTACGCTAGCGAAACATTAACACCATGCAAGAAAATTACACCACGATCGAGAAATAACGCTAGTCAGTAGTTTTTGCTTTTGACAAATTTAGATAATATCTAATATTATCAAAAGTTTTCGTTTACCTTGACCATTCACTCTTCGTTATCTTTTAACCAAACGATGCAAAACCTAGACTCATACGATGGATTTTACTCATACGAAATTTGACTTGGAAATATAGGATAAAAAGGGTGAGAATCTTGTGACGGATCACCTTTCAAGACTCAAAATCCATACACCAAAAAGCTTGATGAACATGAAATAAATGATTCATTTCAGAAGAACGACTCTTTTCTATAACACATTCGAAGTACCACAGTTCGCAAATATTGCGAATTGTTTAGCGGCTAACATCTTACCAAGAAAATTCACACATCATCAAAAGAAGCAATTCCTTGCTGATGTGAAAAATTATTTTTGGGAAGATCCATTTCTTTTTCGCATATGTGCAGATCAAGTAATTCGAAGATGCGTCACAAAGACAGAGGCAAGGAAAATCCTTGAACATTGTCATTTAGGACCATCAGGAGGACACTACAGTGGTATTAAAACAGCACACAAAATACTCGAATCAGGGTTTCACTGGCCCACTCTATTTAAAGATGCCAACAGGTATATTACCTCATGTGACAAATGCCAGAGAACAGGTAATATTTCTAAACATGATGAAATGCCTCAAACATATATGTTGTCGTGTGAGATATTTGATATATGGGGTATTGATTTTATGGGACCATTCCCTAGTTCATTTGGAAATAAATACATCCTAGTGGCAATCGATTACATGTCAAAATGGGTAGAAGCGGAAGCCTTACCTACCAAAGATGCTAGGGTAGTAGTTAAATTTCTCAAGTAACTATTTTCCCAATTCGGGACACCGAGAGCCATCATTAGTGATAGGGGTACTTACTTCTGTAATACACAATTTGGAAAAGTTCTAAAGAAATATGGAGTATGCCATAGAACAACCACCCCATATCATCCTCAAACTAGCGGGCAAGTTGAGGTAGCAAATCGAGAGCTTAAGCGCATTCTAGAAAAAATGGTTGAATCAAATAGAAAAGATTGGGCAGTTAAAGTAGATGACACTTTATGGGCATACAGAACAGCATTCAAAACACCTCTAGGAACATCCCCATACAAACTTGTATACGAGAAAAGCTGTCATCTACCATTTGAGCTAGAACACAAAGCTTTTTGGGCAATAAAATTTTTGAATACTGACCTCACAATTGTAGGAAAGAGAAGAATGATGCAAATGAATGAGCTGGATGAATAGAGAAAGGAAGCCTACGAAAACTTAAAATTGTACAAGGAAGCAACAAAGCGACGCCACGATGCTCGTGTCAAGTGATCAAAATAATTCAAAGTAGGAGACCTGGTCCTACTATACAATTCAAGGCTTAAACTATTCTCGGGAAAATTGAAATCAAGATGGTCAGGCCCATTCATGATCAAAACAATCTTTCCATACGGCACCATTGAGGTAACTTATCCCACAAAAGGCACATTCAAGGTAAATGGTCACTGACTTAAAATTTATAATGATGCAGAATCTGGAGATATGAGAGAGGAGCTTCTGCTCCACGAACCCTCTTTTAGAATCAAAAATAGTGAAAGTCTAGCTTAAGACTATAAACAAGAGCTTCTCGGAAGGCAACCCGAGTGCTAACTCACTAATATTAACTTTATCTTTTTAAAATTTTTCTAAAATAATCTAATAGAAATGCAGGATTATTAACACGGCCTTGAACACGGCGTGCCCACGACCGTGTACAAGACAGGGGACACACCATGGGCGTGGCCGGATCCTTGCATAAACAGGGGAAAAATTCTTTTCAACAACATGGTCTGCGGTACCAGACATGCCCGTGCCATTCTACCGTATGAGGCTACTGACTTGTCTAGCACGGATTTACACGGCCGTGCCTATGACCTTGTCAAGCTACTGACTTATTGAGCACGGTTAGAACACGACCGTGCCCCATGAACGTGCGAACATACTGACTTATCGAGCATGGGTTACACACGCCTGTTCGACTCAACCGTGTGAATCAACACACAGGCGTGGCAACGTCAACACGGTCATGGCAAATCTGCCTGAACGCGCTTAAAACCCAAAATCGCGAAAAGCACGGGCAAATTTAAAAACGACATGGGCGTGGGGAATGACCGTGCCTCAGTCCCTATATATTAATCTAACCATTCTCTTCCCAAAATCCATACCCTAAAATCAGATTCCATCCTCCCCCTTTCTCCAATCCGGCCACCAAATCATCCCTCTCCCCTCCAACCCACCTCCTTTTGACCGCTCTTCTCAAAACCAACCACATGCCTGCAGCACCACCGTGCTCAAAAACCCCATGCCCTTACCAGGCTGTGCCCACACTGAAGAAACTAGCATCACCGCCTCGTGCCCTTCACCCGTGCACCTCACCCACCACCGCTCCTGGTTCCTTTTTCTTCACATTTTGCATATTCTCTTTATTTAAAGTTTTGTTTGATTTTAGATTTAAAAATCTGATTCATATTGTTTAGTTTATTTTAATTTTTGTCTAGTCTATGTTAAAACATGATTTTTTTATTCAGTACATTTGCTTTAATGTTCTTGTTGGTTGTTTTATTTTTCTTGGTTGCTTTATTCTATTTTTCTTGTGGATTTCCATTATTTAATGCATTTTCTTCTTTACTATTAATACATGTTATATTTTATTGGCTCTCCTCATCGAAGAATTGATGCTCTAGTGCAAATCATAGTTAGCCTTTAAATCATGATTTTTATGCAACATGTCTGGTTCCCATGAGTTCTTTGTATAGCTTTATTATTTTATTTAGTATTATCCATGATTTTAGTTAGGAATTATTCTAATGAATAATGAGATTGTGGTTTGCTGATTTTAGAATTTGTTCTTGAAGAAACATTTATATTGGCTATTGATTTTTGATTATTGTTAGGAAAATTCTTGGTTATATAAAGGAAGTGTTTTTTCAGGTATTATGTCGTCATCACGTACTAAACGATCCGTCCGAGCAAGAAAAGGAAGGGGCCCGGATCATCATCCGGAACTGCCTCCACCAAACTCTAACACCCCTTTCTCTGATTCCTCAAGCTACCCAAGAAGAGCGTTACAAGGCATTCCGAGAACGGCCCTTAGGCACCGGAAGGTGCATTGACTGGAACGCCGTTGAACAAATAGGACTAGCAACTGATATTCGGGCCCTCATTTCAACCGAACCATGGGAGTAATTCTTCTCAATCATCGAGCCCACATACCTGAAGCTAACACTAGAATTTTGCACAATTTTTACTTTGTAAACAGTGATGACACAGTTTGACGAGCCGAACAAAGGCAATTACGGTTGGGGGTATGTTACTGAAAATTAAGCATTTTCTAATTCAAGATAGCTCTTGGACTTTATCTGAGCCAATTTAGAGAGAAAATAACCTCTCAAGTTAGATCAAGAACTCCCCGCAACCCCTTAATCACTACGCGACCTAGCACCCTACGGATGCTTACAACCCCGGTCGATTGAAGGCAACAACCTGGGCCCACCCCGAGATATATCCACGCCATCATAACCCACACTATCACAAGTCGACGCGAAAGCATCGGGTGGTAAACAAGCACGATGTCTACTACTTATCGTGCATGTCAGAGGGGGACGTTTTTGATTTGGCATATTTCATCACCTGTGCTATCCAGCACCAAACAGAGCCACACAGAAAGGGGATTCTATAAATGGGGCCATACATCACTAGGCTGGCTCGACACTTCGACCTCCTGAACACCGACTATCAGTTCACCTCCCTCACACTGATGGGTAACATGGTACCTTAAGGCATCCAGACGATGCTACACATGGGGATGATTAAACATCGTCGAGGGACCGACCCCCCTCAATACC
The DNA here is from genome assembly GCA_025506655.1 of Gossypium rotundifolium. Lineage (NCBI taxonomy): Eukaryota > Viridiplantae > Streptophyta > Magnoliopsida > Malvales > Malvaceae > Gossypium > Gossypium rotundifolium. Next base: position 23,889,713 of record CP106725.1, read on the forward strand.
GATTAGTGACATCCACAGATGAGGGTAGCCGGGGACATTATTGACGATGTCCCACCAGCTCCGAGACAGCAACCATTCTATGCAGCAACATCATGGGCAGATCTCTCTGCACGCCTCGACCAGTTCGAGTAGTATTTCATTGACAACACTCGACGTTTTGATGGGATAGAGGCCACCCTCCACCAAATATGCCAACACCTCCATATCTCATCACCAGTCCCACCACCAAATCTAGACGATGAGGAGGACCTTTGAGTCCCTTTAATTATCTACATATTATTGTCTTATTTTTAGTGTTATTTTTATTTTTCCTTTATTATCATAATTTGCTACTTTTCTTCATTGCAAACTTTTATTATTACTTATCTAATCTTCGAAGTATTCCTAACATTTATTTATCTTACACCCCCGAAATATCTAGCTGATGACTTTGCAATTTTGATCACACATTCTACATACATGAACAAATCACTAGGAGTAATTCAATAATGCATAAGTCATCTCGCATCCCAAACACTGCCAACTCCCGAAAATCACCCAAAATTCAGGAAGTGGCACTCTATCCCTCTCTTTTGATTTTATATTAATTTGTATTTATCTATCTGTGTACATTGAGGGCAATGTACATCTTAAGTGTGGGTGGGTAAAAGTGCTTAACTTTTTGCATTATTCTTAAAACCCTGAATTTAGTCTTGATCTTAAGTATTTTTCTCATATTACTAATTAGGATGAAATTTCTAATGATTTATGATTATTATTGATATGTTTTAGAGTAAGTCATAGTTAATTGTGCATTGATGATTAAATTTGAAGAATACTAGAGAATCAGGCATGATAAGTCTACTTTCTAAAAATTAAAAATTGATAGGTCGTTAAACTGAATTTGAGTACTACCTTGAAATTTGGAATTTATAAGGATTGATGTCAAAACACCCATAATTTTTGTGAGATTTTGAGCCTTATAGAGCATATATTCTTTTTCATGCTCACTTTTTTTTGATTATGAGTGTGTCAACTTTGAACTGTTATTCTAGAACTTGCCTCGTTTATACATGTCAAAACCACACTTTTGATTTGATATACAGAGGTGATAAAGGCACCTAGGATTTAACCCACTTACTCCATAAAAAGCCTACCTTCACAATTTAACCCCTAGTGAAACCCGTTGAGTCCTAACAACCTTTTTATTAACTCACCCTCTAATATTAACCTAAAATCCCTTTGTATTTGTTATCATTGACAACCCTTTAATCGAGGTTTGATTTGATTGAATTACCATATTATATTAGTTCAGTAATTACATTTCTGATGTAATAGTTTAGTTTGTTCTTAAAAAAAAACAAAAAAACCCAAGTATATTCAATATTAGTAGTGTATAAATAAGCTTAGAGCATTCAAACTCCAATTATTGAAGAAAAAGCTCGTATTAAAGTATTATCAAATTTTAAGTGATGAAAATATTCTTTATTAAATAGTAATTATCAATAGTGGTATTATCAATTTTCATTTGATGTAAATATTCATATTCAGTTCATTAGATTAGGTAATTAGTCAATTCGATCTCGATTCTAACCCTCTAATTCAGCCTGTATCCACACCCTTAACCTTAGCCCCGTTACAACCCTGATAAAGACCTTTTGATCTGTGTATCTTCTCATATACAGTGGTGGAGATTTGATTTTCAGGCAAGCCTATGGAATTAACTTTTCAGGTTCGACTTATGAGTGCCTTATTGTGAACCTTAAACACCTTTGAGTGATTTGAGTGAATCTTTTGTGAGGATGTCAATCCTTGTCGGTTTTGAATTAAGGTGATTATTTAGATAAGGGGAGACACCTATATTTTCATACTACAAAGGTATGACTTATCGTGATTGAATCTTTAGGACACTTTGAGTTAAATTATCCATGTATAAATTATCTATAAATTATGATGAGACATTGTCGATAGGAATTATGAATTATGGAAAGTTCGTTTTAATTGTAAGTTGAGAATTTTGCTTGAGGACAAGCAAAAGCTTAAGTGTGGGGGTTTTTGATAAACCATAAAAGTAACATATTTGAATCCCACATTTAGTATGCTTTTGGATGAATTTTCCTTAATTTATGTAAAAAGGTGCTCTTAATCCTTTCTTTTCATGTCTTATACTCAGGAAAGCACTTAAGGATAAAAAGAATGGAAAACGGGCTTAAAATAGAGCAATTGGGCCTTAGCAAGAAATTGACACGGCCTGGCCCAAAGTCCACACGGTCGTGCCTCGTCGATTACCTAGAGCACGGCCTCAACTCCATCACACACGACCGTGCACCATCCATTTTCTATACACGGAAGTGCCTGGTGATCTACATAGTCGTGTACCAATCGACAGACCTGAAGCACGACCTGAATCCCGACTTACATGGCTGTGCCTAAAATGACAGAATCAAGGCACGGCCCATCAATTATTACAGGTGTGTGCCATGGTGCCCCCTGCCATGGAATGAGCAATTTCACTTGGAATTGGATGCTTGAAGCCAAAGAAACATACTCTTAAGTCCACTTAAACACCCTAATAGTAATTCTACTTGAAAGAGGTACTTAGGAGCCAAGTAAAGCATCTCAAAAGCCTATATAAACAACCCAAGGCAGACATTAAAGGGGACGGCTCTTTGTAGAGGCTTTTGTCGAAGCTTTCATCTTTTAGGGAATCACTAAGATAGCCAGTTGATCCATCTCAAGAAGTCGAAACTCTATTCAAGACGGAGGATCTCTCCTTCAATTCCTTTAGGGAGTTTTAGGGATTTCTTATGTTTTGTTTTATCTTTTCTCTTGAGATGTTTTCTTATTTAGTTATGAACTAAACCCTTCAGATACCTTAAGGGGATGAAACCTATGATGGATTTTGTTATTTGATTTCTAAATTATATGATAAGTACTTAGTTTGTTCTTAATTATGTTACTTAATTTAATCTGATGTGCTTAGGTGGAGGAGGAATAGACCCTACCTAAGAGTAGATCTAGCATAATTGAGCGGAGTTGATCGGGTGCCTAGAGATAGGGTTACGAGATTTTTTTGGATTAAGGTGAAACCTAATATGGGAATCCATTGATCGATTTACTGCTTCCTCAGAGGGTTATTATAAGAGAACGAGATTTCCACTAATTAACCTAAGGTTAGACGTTATTCACCTCGAGAGAGGGTTTAATATAGGTTAGGGAGTCTCACAGATCAAGCTAAGTAAAGAAATTATATGGTTTAGGGTTAAATAATAAGTGAAGCCATAGGTGGATTCTTCCTGAGGGTATCGTCTTCATCAACTGAGTTTTCCTAAAGTCTTTCTCCAATTCATTCTTTTGTCTTTGCATCTAGTTTAGTTTTTTTTTCATTAGTTTTATAAACCAATCACTCCATATTTTAGGCTAAATAATAGAAAGAAAGTGAGTAGTAGTACTTTTAGGTTCCTCTGGGTTCGATAAAATCATCTTGCCTAAACTATACTACTGTTCAATAGGTGCACTTGCCTCTATCGTTGTCATAGTTAGTCCACAGGTTCGATCATTCTTTTTATAAATATTAGAACTCGACTGTTTGACACGATCATAATCTATCAACAACCATTCATAATATATCATCAAACATCAAAACACACATGTATTAACCAATGAAATCATTAAAATCTTTCACAATTTTGCAAATTGGTCCATGGGCTAGCTAGACCTAGTTGCAATGATCTTCAGAACATAGAAATCATTAAAAGCGGAATGAAAAATCATATCAATGCAAGGTAAATAGCTTGGATGAATGCCCTCGCATGCTTCCATGGTTTTCTCCTTTAAATTTCTATGAAAGAGATAATGAAGATGATAAAAAAAATGGTTTTGTTTTATTTATTTTATGATTATTAACATTTTACTTAATTAACCTTAGTAAATAAACATTAAAATCACATAATACATGTCCAATATTGTCCAATCACCATTATAATGGTCTAATTACAACATAAGGACCTCCACTTTAATATTCCATAGCTATTTAATACCTTTAACTAATAGAATGTAAGTTTTACATTTTACGCGATATAGTCCTTTTTACCGAATTGAGCATTCAAATGATAAAATTTCTAAACAAAACTTTCACACAAGCATGTAATCATGATGTAAATATTAAAATAATAATAAAATAATAATTTTAACCTCAGATTTGTGGTCCTGAAACTACTATTTCAGTTTGACTAAAATGGGTTGTTACATGCGGCTGGCGATCAGCCCTTCCCAGAGCCCTACGACGGTCATGAGTTGAAACAACTTCTTGCTATTAATAACCCTGATATTATTTTTTGATTGAAACTTAGATTTGGGCTAATGAGTTTGAGTGTATTCGGGTTTGTTGTAAAATGGATGGTTGTTTTGTTGTGGATCTGGATGATCGTAAAGATGGTCTTGCTTTATTATGGAAGGATAAGGTTGACGTGACTATTCAAAATTACTCTGAGCATTATGTAGTTAAGATGGAGGGGAATGATCAGATTCATTTTACGGGCTTTACTATTTAGAGACATCTGTCATGGAGAACTCTTCAGAGGGTTGGGACTTTTACTGAGAGGGGATTGGGGGTAATTTTAATAAGGTAATAGATGATGTTGAGAAGTGTAGGGGGAGACACAGACTTAGAGTGGCCATGGATAATTTCTAAATGGTTATGGATGAGCTTGCCTTAGTTGATGTTAAGCCTGATAAGGGGTGGTTCACTTGGACAAACAATCACGAGGGGAATAGTGAGGTTAGGGAACGTCTTGATAGATTCTTGGTTTCAGCTTCTTGGTAGGGCCGTGTCTTGTTTTATCCTCGAGCGTGCTTTGTCAGACTTGTTTAGACCATGATGCCATCCTACTTGATACTTTGGGTAGAAAGCCAAGAGAGGACATGAGGGATCCGAGGCTATCTTTCCAGTTTGAGGCTTGTTGGGCCAAGGAGAATGAGGCTAAGGATATGATCAAAAGAGTTTTAGATCAGTGTAAGGGGATGTGTTGACTGGAGTTGATCGCATCCGCCTTCATTTAGGTAGATGGTAGTTTAGGCGATTTAAAAAGGGGTAGGACCGCTTGCGGAGCTTAATTGATAGGATTGATAAACTTATAGATGAGCTGATGTTGGAGTCCAATGTTGAGAGGTTGTGAGCCTCGCGGGCGGAGTTGGGTAGCTTGTATGTGGAGGAGGAGCGACATTGGGCTCAGAGGTTTTGGATTCAGTGGCTTAAAGAGAGAGACTGAACACCCGTTTCTTTCATGTTTGGGCTTCTAGGAGGAATAAAAAGAACAGGATTGAGGGATTGCATGAATTTGATGGTAATTGGGTTTCTGATCCTAGACGTGTTCGCCAAGTGGCTTGGGATTATTTTCACTCTCTTTTTAAAATCGAGGCTTGTAGTAACCTAGAGAGGGCGTTGGTTTTGATCCCAAATTGTATCACTTCTGATATGAATGGTGCATTAGATAGTTGCGTGTCAGATAATGAGCTCATTGAAGCTTTTAATCAAATGGATCCTCGCAAGGCTCTGGGTATTGATGAGCTTTGGGCCTTTTCTATAAGGAAAATTGGGGGGATTGGTAAGGATGTACCCCAGCTTTGTCATGAGGTTTTGGATAGGCATAGAGACATCAATGATATTAATAAAACCATTATTATTATCCCCAAAATTGATGATCCTAAGGATATGATTCACTTCCGTTTATCAATCTTTGCAGGGTTATCTATAAGATGATTCTATGGTCTTAGCTAATAAATTAAAAAAATATTCTTTTAGCTTGCATCAATCAGAAACAGAGTGCTTTTGTGCTGGGGCATATGATTCATAATAATTTTCTCATCGCTCACGAGTTTTTGCATTAGCTCCAGAGTTCTAAAAATAGGTCAAATAAAATGTTTGTTATTAATCTCAACATGAGTAAAGCTTATGACCATGTTGAATGGGACTTTTTAGAGAAAGTAATGATATATATGGGGTTTTCTATTTCTTGGGTCACTTTGGTTATGGAGTGTGTTCGTACTGTGAGCTACGTTGTTAAATGTAATGCTTCCCTCACTAATGTGATTATTCTTGAGAGAGGACTTTTTCAGGGAGATCCACTTTTGCCCTATCTTTTCTTGTTCTAGATGGAAGCACTCTCTAGATTGTTTTTGGGGGCCCAAATGGAAGGGAAGATCTGAGGATTATGGCCAGTCAGAATGGGCCCAAGATTAATCATTTTTTCTTTGCGGTGACATTTTCCTTTTTGTTCGTATTAAGAAGAAGGAGGTTGAGACTGTTAAGGACGTCCTCCACTATTTCGAGATGATTTTGGGGCAAAGGTTAATCCGTCCAAGTTCATTGTCTATTTCAGACCTAAAACTCTGAGAGATCAAAGGGCATAGTTGAGTGGTATCTTGGGTATGCAGGTTCTCAAGTCCATGGATAACTATTTGGGCTTGCGTTTGATCATTGGCAAGAGTAAGACGAGGTTTCTCAGCAAATTATTGATCGATTTTCTTTTAGGATAAAATGTTGGTTTAAAAGTCTTTTATCCTACGGTGGTAAGGAAATTTTCATTATATCAGTTTTGCAATCTTTACCTACTTATGTGCTTTCGATTTTTCTTATTCTTAGGGGCACCATTGATGTGATGATCTCGAAAATGAGGAGCTTTTGGTGGGCAAAAAAAATAAAGATCTTGGTTGGGCAATGATGGCGTAGGACTCTCTATGTACATCTAAGGGTATGGATGGTCTCGATTTTAAGGTCTTGAGGCTTTTCAACATTGCACTCCTCGGGAGACAAGTGTGACGGCTCATCAACAATAATGATACTTTATGTTATTGTGTTCTATGCTCTAAGTACTTTTCGGATGGGGATGTGCTCCACCGTAAGGCGGTTGATAAGCCCTTATTCTCCTGGATGAGTATTCTGCATGCGGTTAAAGCACTTGAGACTGGGTTTAGATGGTAAATAGACAATGGCATGACTGCTAGGTTTGGGGTTCATAGATGGGGCTTTGAGGGTCTTGATGGCAATTCATTGAGGACTTCTTTCAATGGCATTCAGGACGGTTTGGTGAGTGAGTTGTGGAGGTCTAACTCGTGTGAGTGGGATAGAGATCAGGTGAAGGAGTTTTATGGTGAGGGGTTAAGTGATCATATATGTGCTTTACCGATTGTTCAGTATGGCCCACCAAGTTGGATTGTTTGGTTTCACAACATGTTCAGGTGCTATTCATCAAAATCTGGCTACTCTTGACTTATTCTCAAGAAGATGGGTTATGGGCTGCATCGTTTATTCTGGAGGACTATTTGGAAACTCCATGTGTTTCCCAAAATCTGTATCTTTGTGAGGAGGGTTGGTCATAACTTACTTCCGACTAATGTCAAAATAGCCTTGATTTTTTAGGGCTCTGATCAGGCTTGCCACCGGTGCGGGCTTGGGGATGAAACTATTATCCATGCTCTTAGGGACTGTCCTAAGGTCCGTGCAGTTCTTTCTTTTAGAGGGTTTGACAGACGTTTACTTGATTCATCTTATGAGAGTTGTATTGATTGGATCGAGGACGCTACTCATTTATTGGCTCTTAATGCATTTGAGAATCTCATTACAATTTTATGGAATGTATGAAATGGTCGCAACAATGCATTGTTTCGGGGTAAGGAGGATAATGCTCGATTGGTTTGGAAGTGGGCCAGAACCTTAGGGGACGATTTCAGGATTTTTAATCTTTCGCATGCCTTGATGAACCCAAGCCCCCTAGGTCCCATAGGTGGATCAGGCCTTCGAATGATGCCATTAAGATTAATGTTGATGCGGCGGTTCTTGACCTAGTGGTGGACATTGGGATTATTGCGAGGAATCATGATGGTTTTGTGTTAGATGGTTGCGCAATTATTTTGGATTATAAGGCTGAGGTGGAAGCATTAAGGGAAGGGATTATATGGCCTCATAACAACAATATCACAAGGGCTTTTTTCGAGACTGACTGTGCTGGTTTAGTTAATCGGTTTAAGTCTTATTGTGAGGATATATCAATTTTTGGTTTTCGTTTGAAGGAAATCTTCAATTTGTTCATCGATTTTAAGATTGAGTGGGTCGATCGTTCGAGCAATAGAATGGCCGATTGCCTTTGAAAACTTATTGTTAATAAACGTTGTACCTTCGCTTTTAACATGGAGTATCTGAGCAATATTCATGGGCTTGTACTTATTGATGCTTGTTAATATGAGGTAGTGACCTTCAGGCCCATTAATAAAAAAAAATCTTATATTTTGGCAATTCTTAAATTTTGAATAATTTTTATATTTTCTTTTATTATTTTAATCAATTTCATTTTTATGTAAATAAAATATATATTGAATTTAATGAGGTTCACTTTCAAATATTTTTAACTAATTTGTTTATTATTAATATTATTAAAATGATTGAGTTTTCAACAAATTTAAAAGTTAATTAGTTGTGATACTTTTAATGAATTATTTATAAATTTATTTCAACGTCATATATTTATTTAATAATATATAAATATCAATAACAACAAAGATTATCATAATTTTATAAAAATTGGGACTAAAAAATAAAAGGACTAGATTAAAAAATCTAAAAAATTAAAAAAATTAAAAAAGACTTGTTAACTCAACTAATTTAAATTCTTTTGTTTTTACTTAATTTGATCGAATGGTGACCACTTGAATTGTGACATCAATATCAACAAGGAGCATGTCTCACTGGACTAGAACTTTAATCTGACAAACAGCGCAGTCAAATTATTTTTTGGATTCAAATTTTGTCTAAGTCAGCTTACTCTCGAATAATGAGAATTCATTCTTTCATAAATTTTCTAAGGCACCGAAACAAAGCGGAAGCAAATTCACACGAAAGAGAAATGAGAAATAGAAAAGCCAAAGGAAAATATCGCACTCCAAAGATTTCAGTAAATGCTCTCAATATCTTCTTTAACTCAAGAATGAAATGATTACAAATGAAGGGGGATGACTTTATTTATAGTTGAGCTCCGCCAAATCCAATAGTACAAATCAGATTACATCAATGGCTGAGATTAATTCCCATCTACAAAAGGATTTACAATAGTTATTCTGCTAAGATATAATGTTTTTTAGCCATGATTTAAATAAACGAGCCTTGAGTCTCTTTCAAGTAATGCATCAATCTTATTGGGGCCAAATGACCTCCAATAAAAAAGAGAAAACATCAAAGTGTGCCTTGATCGTTGTTTGTGTGTTCCATGACACATGGATCACATCTCATGTTCAAAGAAACTGTTCAACTAGCTAAGCAATCTTCCATAACCCACATCAATTAATGGGTCGTAACATATTCGGCTTATACTTTTGCATTGTAAAAAAGGGGATAAATGATAGATTTAGTGAATAATATATAATTTAAATTAAGTTTTGGTCACTGAATTTTAAAAAGTTTCGATATAATCATTAATGTAACCAAAAGTTACAATATAGTCATTAGGTAATGCTATTGATTTATTAAATTTAGTAACCATATCGTAACTTTCGAAAACATTAATGATTATATCATAAATTTTCAAAATTTAATAACTAAAAGGTAATTTAAATTACAGATAAGTGACTACATCTATAAACAAGTAAAAAATAGAAATCTTGGGCGCCTGGACCCATTTTTTAGATGTAACAGTTTATGTATTTTTGTGTTATTAATATAATAATCATGGTTAAAATATTTATTTAAAAAAATCATGTTTAAGATATTAATATTTTGATACGTAAATCACTTGTGTTATATTTGGGGTGTTTTAATCAATGTTTTTGGTGTGGTGGTGCATGTGTCTAACTGTCTTCCGCAGTCTTACCGTCGTCGTTTGAGTTGCACCTCTAATTGCAGCCCTATCTTTAGATCGTGCCACTTCCAATACTCTGCCTTGGGCGCAGTCGAGCTTAGGCCAAGTGGCTCTTGAAGCAACTGTAGCTCATATCCAAGGGGAGGATTTTACGGGGTGAAAAACTAAGTAAGAAATTAGAGAGAAAAAAGGGTCTTAAAATAGTGAGTTTCATTTAAGTAAAACGGTGAGTTTAATACTGAGAATAATTTAGCAAAAATAGCGTATAAAGACTATAACGCCCCAAAATTTAAATTTTTGTTTTTGCGGATATATGATATAAATTTGTATCTACTTCAACGGTTAAGTATTTTGGGAGTGTGTGAGAGGTCCCAAGTTCAAGCCATGACTTGGGCAAATTTTGGTATTTTTATTAATAAATCCCAATCTTTGGTCAATAGGCTTTTATTTAATTGTTGATAAGTATATAACAAAATGGGTTTGTTGGTCTGTGGTTAAGTGAAGTGTTAGAGTGTTGGAGGTTCTATGTTCAATTCCCTGTGATGGAGTGGAGATAGTATTTTTGCTCCAATTTTGGCTAAGAGTTGTGTTGGGGCAAAATTCTGAGTAGTTGTGTTTTAGTGGGTTAATAGGGAGTGATTTTTGGAGATAATTGGGGAGATGTCATTAGAAAATAATTTGATTATCTTTTTGTTGCAAAAAAAGAGTAGACTTTCGATTTTCTCTCCAATTCCCCAGACTTTTTCTAACGTTTTCTTCTTGTTTTTTCCCTCCTCTGCTGATTCTTTCCCCTAGTTGCTGCCGAAATTTCCATTATTTTTCCCCGTCTATTTCTTTCTTTTTTTTTTCCAATTGATTCGGTTGTTCATCGTTGGTTGCACGTGTTCGGTAAGTAACGGTTTTGTCTATTGTTAATCGTTCTTGGTAAATCTCTAAAAGGGGGATTACTTTTTGGTGTTTAGGAGTTAATCAAGGGGATGGTGGTTTGGAATCGACATGTGATTGTGCGAAGTCGTGGTTACTCAAGCGAGGTAAGGGCTTTGCTAGGTTTTTAGTTGAGTTTCTTCCGAAATTGGTTGATTAAAAACGAATTAAATCATTAATCTGGAGATATGTTGGTCGATTTTTAGGTTCTGGAGGCTTAGGAGTGCTTACATATTAGAAACGATGCCAAGTGTGTACCCGAAAAGCAGAAAATAGGATTCGGTGAAAATTCAAAATTGCTTGATGTCGAGAAATAAGAGAAAATGATGCGAAAAATTGTAGAGAAAGGAAACAAGGATGTTATAAACTTGAAAATCAACATATTGCACTAAAATAGTTTTGGACAGTAGCAATAGTCTAAATTTGAAAAATCATAAAAAATAGTGGGAATTGAGTTAGAGGTTTAATAAAATATGAAATTAAATTTTATTGAGTCTAGGTTTTCATGGAAGAAACAGTGTAAGCAATAGAATTGTAAATCATGAGATATAATAAATTTTGTGAGACAAGGTCAAAATGATTTCATATTCCCTTTTTCTGACTTAAGAAAATCATCAAAAATTGTAAAAAAATAATTAGGGGCTTAAATTTATATTTTTAAATTCTTAATGAGTTTATTTCCAAGAGAAAAAAAATAGAAACATCATCTAAATTTCGTACTAAGAGATAAATAATTTTTCGTAAGGAAAGGATGAAGCTGTCAAACAGCAGAATAGGAATAACTTTAAAGATTTTACTGTACTTATTTGGTAAACTATAAATTCTGAAAATTTTATGGTAGAAAGGTATTTGAGCCTAGTTTCAAAAAAATCAAGTGGATCTTAATTTGGAATTCTGTAGCTCAAGATATAAATAATTTAGCGATAATAACTTAAGTAGACAGCTTTGAATGAACATATAAGTAAATAGTGAAAACATATATGAGTATTGAGCTAGCATGGGTTACTTTAAAAATGGATCACACGGCCAAGGCCAATTTGGGCAGAGTGGGCCACACGGGCGTGTGGGCCCACACAGGCAGATCACATGGGCGGTGGGCCCATTTTCACCGAAATGTTTTTAAGGTTGTAAGGGTCACCTAAGTCGACTGTGAACCTACTGTAGGGTCGGTAAGCACTACTTAGACCCCTAAATGTATAAAATTGACTGAATGATATCTGTACTGGGCATGTTAATATCTGAACTGAATATATGTACTGAAATTGCATAATAGCATGTCATCCATTGTATGTTGCATTGCATTGGGTTGGGGGTTGTTATTCGGAGGAAGTGTACTGAAAGACTTAAAGCCTAATTTATTGGCATTTCATTTGCAAACTCTTTATATTGTCTTTGCATTCGATACTACTTGGAGTGTAGGGATGGGTGGGTTGATTATATCCCCACATGGAGTGTAGGGTTGGACGGAGATGGTGTGTAGAGGCTGGTTGGGTAGAATTTTGCTACTGCATAACTATTACTGCTACTATAATATGATGGGCTAAGGCCCTACTGCATTTTGACATTGTATTGAGATGAGCTAAGGCCTAAACTGTCACTGATACTGAAAAGGGCTTAGGCCCAAGACTGTTCAAATGTGCACTATGAATACTGATTGTTTGTTTGTTTTTGCGAGATTACACACTGAGTTTACGTAAACTTTATAACAGTCCGATTTAGGGGCTAGTCAGAACAATAGTTTGAGACCACTAAATCAAGGTCGAGGAATATTATTTTGATGTTATTTTATGTGTTGTAGCATTATAAGGCTATGTGAAAATTTTGGTGTATTAATTTGAGTGATAGTATGCATAATTGTGAAAAAAGATTAAATCGCATTAAGTGCAAAAGTTCTATTTTATATGGTAAAGGTACCTAATAGCTGTAAAATGCAATTTGGAGGTCTTTAAAGTGCAATTAGGCCATTCATCTAGTGATGGCCGGCCATATAGGAGGTAGGGTGACAAGATTTTAATGTTGGTCAAAATTTGATGGATATTAGGTGATAAAAATGAATAAAATAAGATGAATAAAGATGTTATCATATTTTTACTATTCATCCATCTTCATCCACCGAAAATTTGAAGAGAAAATATGGGTTTTGAAGCTCAAACTTTCAGCCAACATATTCCCTAGCAAGTAAGTGATTTTAAAGTTTTTCTTGATGATTTTTGTGTTTTTGGAGTCTCCAAAGCTTAAGCTAGCTAATGAGGGGACCAATTTGCAATATGGTTGAAAGTCTAGGGACTTTACATGAAAGAGTTTATGTTGTTAGCTAAGTTTTTTGGAAGAAAATGAATGCTAGGAAGATGAGAAACAACTTTTGTGAAAGGTGTTAGCATGAAAACACCTAAATAGGACTTAAATGCAAATAATGAATTTGTGTCATAAATGCATGAAATGGTTGGAGTGGTGAGTAGTTGTAAGAGAAATAAATGTTTAGCTAGGCTTGTTTATTGATAAAATGTGTTGAAAATGATTTATGAGCCTAGGGGCAGAATCGTAATTTTGCTATAGTGCAAGGGCAAAATGGTTATTTTTGCCTAAGTGTAGATTTTGATGCATTATGATCATTAAATGATCTAAATGAATGAATCTTATTGTTATAAATCAAGAGCGTAAAATTAACCTTGACCGAGGAAAATGCAAGGTTACAGAGTAAACTGCAATTCAATATGTTTTGGACCGAGGTAAGTTTTTGTGTAAATGATGCATTTTATATATACATTCTTGTTGCTAATGAATGCAAGGAAAAATTGAGAACGTGAATGATTCAAGTGGATAGAATGTGGTAGTTATTGAATAACTCTATTGTGAATGATAGAATAGATATGTAAGTGTGGTATATCAATACTTGACGTAGGCTAAGTGCGATACCATCGACTATTTGTCATTTGGTGGGCTATGTGCGATACCACTGTAACTAACCTTTTTGGTGGGCTATGTGCGATACCACCCTAATAAAGACTGATGGTGGGCTAAGTGCAGAACCATCGAATAATTTGATTAAAGTAGTTGATTGAAAGATTATGACATGTTGTATTACGTGACATTGTGGTGCTAAGTGCAGGGAGGCATGCTAATAAATGTATACATTAAGCTTGTGATATGATTTGGATATAGCAATGGAAGAAATGAGTAAGCATGATTATGAATGTGGAATGTTTCTTATTTAGTATGTAATGCTATTTATTGTTTAGCACATACTATAATGCTAATTGTTTACATGTAAACTTACTAAGCTCAAAGCTTACTCCCCCTTCTCTTTTCCCTTTTTTTATAGAGCTTAAGAGCCGAACGGGATATGCCGATAACTAGAAGATCGCCTACACTATCAGCTCACCTAGGTATATCTAGACTTAAGTGATTTTGTATATGGCATGTATAGGGGCTAGACTAGTTAGATTATTTTGTTATTTTGGCCAAAGGTGTGTTGGTCCCATATTATGAGAACTATATTGTATATTGCCATGATTGGTGGCTCACTTTGTCATTTATGAAAATATGAAGTTATTCATGAAAGTTCATGTTGCAATTATTAGTTTTTTATTGATATGTTGAATGGATTCATGTGGTGTGAACTAGTAGGGTGCAAAGAGCTTGGCAAATGGCCTCGTTCTTGTCCACATGGGTAGGCACACGGGCATGTGTCTAGCGTGTGTGTGACACACGTCGATCCATGGGCATGTGCCGTGTAGTGTGAAGTCTGTCACTTAGGATTTGGAATTTAAATCACCACGGTAGTGTGGTGGATTAATTAGAGGCGACCACGGGCTAGCCACACGGGCGTGTGCTTTGGCCGTGTGCTAATTAAGGGTTGATGAGGCCATAGTTAGAGAGCTCCACGGGTAGAAGACACGGGCGTGTCTAGGCCGTGTGAATTAAGTCAATGTCATCCACAGGCATCGAACACAGGCGTGTGAGATGATACATGGGCGTGTTCTTAGACCAACACGGTCGTGTGGCCCTTGTTTTGATGAAAAGTTTCTCGGGTTTGTAAAAGTTTTGGAATTAGTTTCGAAGCCTATCGAAGGTATGTTTAGGGCATCGTAGGCCAAGATTAAGCTTTGCAATAGGTTTAACATCGATATTTTATAGCCCGATTTGAGACATTAAGTGGGATAAATTAGGTAATGCCTCAAACCTAGTTTCGACTTCAGCTACGGGTAAGGGACATTACATTTAGTGGTATCAGAGCTATGATTTAGTCAGTTCTCAAACTACCGTAGCATGTGTAAGAGTTCTAGTTATACATGCCATAGCATATAATGATAATGTGGCGGCTTCTGATGATTCTAAAATGTAGTATATGGATCTCGATCAATCAGCTGCTGATGACACAGCTAGTAATGCACCGGCTCCTATGCAAGGGACCACGCCTGTGGAAAGTGGACCCGAGACTAGGGGTCAGGAAGAAGAGGCTCGGAAAGCCTTTCTCCAAATGATGAGTAACTAGTACACAGAATATGTACGAGGAAACCCCAATGCTCAACCTCCTTCACCCCCTCCTATACCTCAACTAGTTACTGTGACTCTTCAAGGTGTAGATTTAGTGAGGATGACTAAGCCCCGATAGACAAGATCCAGAAGCAAAGGGCTGAGGAGTTTAAAGCTAATATAGATGATGACCCTAAGCGGGCGGAGTTCTGGCTTGAGAACTCAATGAGAGTATTTGATGAACTCTCCTGTACATTTGAGGAGAGCTTAAAATGTGTCGTGAGGGACTTGGCATACCATTGTTAGAAGATATTGACATCCATGGTTCCGAAGGAGAGAGTGACGTGGGACTTCGTTTTGGAAGAGTTCCAAAAGAAGTATATAAGCCAAAGGTTTGTGGACCAGAAATGAAAGGAATTCTTTGAGTTAAAGCAAAGAAAAATAATTGTGGCGGGATATGATCGTGAATTCGTTAGGCTTAGTAAGTACACACAAGAATGTGTGTCAACAGAAGCTATTTTATGCAAGAGGTTTGAGGATGGCTTGAATGAGGATGTCAAACTTTTAGTCGGGATTTTAGAACTAAAAGGATTTATGGTATTGGTAGATAGGGCCAGTAAGGCCGAAGAATTGAGTAAGGAAAAGAGGAACGCCGTGAGTGAGTCCCGGATGCAAAAAAAAGGCCGATGAGCAAATCCTACCAAGCTCAATCGAAGAGGTCTAAGGAAGTGAACCCTCAAACGACTACATCAGTCGTGTATTCATAAAGAGAGCGAGGCAACACGTACTCGGGTTCAAGAGTTCATGCCACTCGATGGCAAGTGTGGGCAGTCCAAAGTCCAAATTGGAGTGCCCAAGTTGTGGCAGATATCACACTGGAGAGTGTTAGGGAAACAGTTGTAATTGTTATAAGTGTGGGTCCCCTAACCATTTCATTCGAAACTACCCTGAAAGGGATGACAAGGAGAGGAAACAAGGGATAAGATCAAATAGTGTATCCTCTAGGGGTAAGCCACAAAAGAACTCGGGAGGTGGGACTAGCAGTAGAGGTGCATCACGAGACTCTACTGTGAGGCCAGAGGATTGGGCACCAGCGAGGACTTACGCTATTCGCGCTCGAGAAGAGGCATCATGGCCAGATGTAATTATGAGTACTTTCTCTCTTTATGACACCTTTGTTATTGCTTTGATTAATCCGGGGTCTACCCATTCTTATATTTGTATGAGATTGGCATCTAGTTTGAGGATGATTGTTGAGTTTACAGAATTTGTGGTAAAAGTGTCAAACCCGTTAGGTAAATATGTGTTAGTTGACAAGGTGTGTAAGAAGTGTCCTTTGACAATTAGGGGTTATTATTTTCCAGCATACCTTATGTTGTTGCCGTTTGATGAACTTGATTTGATTCTTGGCATGGATTGGTTAACTACCCATAGTGTTTTAGTGAACTGTGGTAGTAAATTTATTGAATTGAAATGTGAAAATAGAGATGTTATTCGGGTTGAATTAGATGGGTTAGATAGTTTATCGGTAATGATTTCTTCCATGTTGGCTGAGAAATATTTGAGAAAAGGGTACGAGTCTTATCTCGCTTTCGTGTTAAATACTCAAAAGTTTGAAGTAAAGATTGAAACAATGCCGGTTGTATGTGAGTATTCGGATGTCTTTCAGGAAAAGTTACCAGGATTAAAATAGTGCGGTTGTATGTGAGTGTTTGGATGTATTCTAGGAAGAGTTACCCAGATTACCTCCAGTTAGAGAGGTCGAGTTTGGGATTGAGTTAGTTTCAGGAATGGCACTTATTTCAGTTGCTCCGTATAGGAAGGCCCCCTTAGAGTTGAAAGAACTGAAGGTTCAGTTGCAAGAGTTGACGGATAAGGGTTTTACGAGATCGAGCTATTCACAGTGGGGTGCTCTAGTACTATTTGTGAAGAAGAAATATGGGTCGATGAGATTATGCATAGACTACCGACAACTCAACAAGTTGACGATGAAGAATAAGTATCTCTTACCAAGGATAGATGATCTATTTGATCAACTGAAAGAAGCTACGGTGTTCTCTAAGATAGACCTGAGGTTTGGGTATTATCAGTTGAGGGTTAAGGAGAAAGATGTGTCAAAATTGCATTTCAGACGAGGTATGGTCATTATGAGTTCCTTGTCATGCCATTTGGTTTAACGAATGCTCCTGCGATTTTTATGGATTTAATGAATCGTGTCTTCCGACCTTACTTGGACAAGTTTGTGGTTGTCTTCATTGATGATATATTAATTTATTCTCGAGATGAGAGTGAACATGCAGAGCATTTGAAAATTGTCTTACAGACTTTAAGAGACAAGCAGTTGTATGCTAAGTTTAGTAAGAGTGAGTTTTGGCTCAGAGAGGTTGGAGTCCTAGGACACCTTGTGTCGGCGAGGGTATTAGAGTTGATCCGGGAAAGATCTCGGCTATTGTAGAGTGGAAACTACTAAGAATTGTGTCGGAAGTCAAAAGCTTTTTGGGTTTGGCAGGATACTACAGACAGTTTGTAAAGGGGTTTTCCATGATTGCTGCTCCGATGACGAAACTTTTCACAAAGATGTAAAGTTTGAATGGAATGAGAAATGTCAACAGAGTTTTGAGAGACTGAAAACATTGTTGACAGAGGCACCGATTTTGGTTCAACCTGAGTCGAGGAAAGATTTTTTGGTCTACAGTGACATGTCATTTAATGGTCTCGGTTGTGTGTTGATGCAAGAGGGTAAGGTAGTCACTTACGCCTCGAGGCAGCTAAAACCGCATGAGAGAAATTATCCGACTCATGAGTTGGAGTTGGCCGCGATTATTTTTGCGTTAAAAATTTGGCGACATTATTTATATGGTGAGAAGTGTCAAATCTTCACGGATCATAAGAGTTTGAAGTACTTGATGGATCAAAAGGAATTAAACTTGCGACAACGGTGGTGACTTGACTTATTAAAGGACTATGAGCTAGTAATCGATTACCATCTGGGGAAAGCGAATGTGGTTGTGGATGCCCTGAGTAGGAAATCCCTGTATGCTTTGAGAGCTATGAGCACGAGCTTAGCATGGTCTAATGATGGTGCTGTATTAGTCGAGTTGAGAGCTAGGCCACTATTTGTTCAACAGATATGTGAAGCTCAGAAGAATGATAATGAGATGCAAGCTAAGAGAGCTAAGTGTGAATCGGAAGGTGATTCTGATTTTTGGATAAGTTCGAATGGTTGTCTGATGTTTCATGATAGGATTTGTGTACCTAAGAATGATGAATTAATCCAGAAGATATTAAATGAAGCACATAGTGGTTATTTGTTAGTACATCCGGGCAGTACGAAAAATGTACAATGATCTAAAGAAATTTTATTGATGGTGGGTATGGAAAAAGACATCTCGGAGTTTGTAACAAGGTGTTTGATATGTCAACAAGTGAAAGCTGAGCATCAAGTGCCTTCGGGATTGCTTCAGCTAGTGATGATTCTCGAGTGGAAGTGGGATCGGATCACCATGGATTGTGTGACGGGGTTGCCTATGACTCCTAAAAAGAAAGATGTTGTGTGGGTTGTATTTGATAGACTAATGAAGTCGGCTCACTTTATACCAGTGCGTGTTGATTATTCGCTGGATAAGTCACCGAGTTATATATTATGGAGGTGGTGAGATTACATGGAGTACCTGTATCTATTATCTCGGATAGAGATCCGAGATTTACTTCAGGTTTTGGAAGAAGTTGCAGGAGGCCTTGGGTACAAGGTTGAATTTTAGTACTGCATTCCATCCGCAAACCGATGGTCAGTCTGAGAGAGTGATTCAAGTTCTTGAAGATATGCTCCGATGCTATGTCTTGGAATTTGGAGGTAGTTGGGAGAGATGCCTACCTTTGGTTGAGTTTGCCTACAACAATAGTTATCAGTTGAGTATACGGATGGCATCATATGAAGCCTTGTATGGTCATAAGTGTCAGGCTCTTTTGTATTGGACCGAGCTGAGTGAAAAGCAAATTCATGGGTTCGATCTGGTTAAAGAGACCAAGGAGAAAGTGAAAGTGATTCGGGATAGTCTGAAAGCTTCTTTAGACCGACAAAAGTCGTATGCGGACTTGAAAAGAAAGGAAATCGAGTTTAATGTGGGTGACAAAGTATTTCGAAAGTGTCCCCATGGAAGAAAATATTGAGATTTGGCTGAAAAGGGAAATTGAGTCCACGGTTCATAGGGCTGTATGAGATTACCGAAAGGATTGGGCCAGTGGCATATCGGTTGGCTTTATCGGTAGAGTTAGAGAAAATTCACAATGTGTTTCATGTATTGATGTTAAGGCGTTATCGCTCTGATCCTTCGTATATGATTTCTCCAATAGAAATTGAGGTAAGGCCGGATATGACATATGAAGAGGAGCCAATTAAAATCTTGGCTCGAGAGGTAAAACAATTAATGAACAAGGACATAGCTTTAGTAAAAGTGTTATGAAAAAAACACGGTGTAGAAGAAGCTACGTGGGAATCGGAAGAAGCCATGAGAGAGCAATATCCAAACCTCTTTACCGGTAAGATTTTCGAGGGCGAAAATCTCTAAATGGGGGGAGAGTTGTAACAGCCCGATTTAGGGGCTAGTCGAAACAGTGGTTTCGGGACCACTTCCCACTTCTAGCCACCACTGACCAACCTCCTCCCTCCTTCCTCTTTTTTCTTTCTCCCTTAACCCGAAACTATTCCCCTTCCCTCTTCTTTCCCTCTTTCTCTCTCCCTCCCCTTTCCCTTTCTCTTATTCTTTCTTTACACCGCCACCACACCAGCCACCATCGTTGCCACCATTGGTCACTCTTCTGCCCCTTTATTTTGAATTCATATTTATTTTCCATTATTTTTATTTTCTTTATTATTTTGGTCTTATCATTCATTCCACTTAGATTTAGCTTAGGGTACCATACGTTAGTATCGTTAATTTAAAAAATACTACTTTTTGCTTAACTTTTAAATTTACTATATTAGGAATATCCTATTCTTTAGGACTATTTCGATATTACTTGTGGTGATGCTTGAATTATTTATTGCAAATCATTTTTAGGTACACAATGACTAATACTCGAGGCAAGACCAAGGCCGCCATCCCCGCTTCGAAAAAGCGAAGGGTCCCGGCGTGGTCTACCCGTGCGCGACCACTTTACAACAGACATACCACAACTTCCTCATAAGTTCATGTCAGCTGCTTCATTGACTCGATTTTCAAAAGGTTCAAGGTGCTATCGGAGTACCCTCCCCCACCTTCACTTCTGCCTTGTTCATCAGGCTTCTTTTCACGGATTCCATCCAAAATTCAGGAACTTTCACTTCTCTCCCTATCTTATGATATTCTTACTATATTATCATTATTTATCTTTGTACATTGAGGACAATGTACATCTTAAGTGTGGGGAGGTTAATTATAGAATTATATAGAAAACCCCTAAATTCTGTCTTGTTCTTAAGTGATTTTCTCATAGAATGAATCTTCTATTGACTTATGATTTTTATTGATATGTTTTGGATTAAGTCATAGGTAATTGCGCATTGATGGTTTAAACTTTAAGACATTAAAGAATCAAGCATGATAAGTCTCTTTTCAAAATTAAAAATTTATTAGGTTGTTTCCCTAAATTTAAATATTACGTTGAAGTTTGAAATTTGCAAGGTTGACATCAAAAACCATAATTTTTGTGAGACTTTGAGCCTTTTAGAGCATATATTTTTCTTGCTCACTTTATTGATTATGAGTGTGTCAATATTGATTTGTTATTCTAGAACTTGCTTCGATTATACATGTCGAGACCACACCTTTGATTTGATATACTGAGATGATAAAGGCACCTAGGTTTTAACCCACTTATTCCATTAAAAGCCTACCTTCATGATTGACCCCTAGTGAACCCATTGAGCCTAATAAACCGTTTCTTGACTCACCCATTAATATTAACCTAAAACTAAATTTTTTGCTTCTCCTACTTTATTGATTCCCCTTTTGTTGAGATTTGATTTGATCAGTTGCCTAATTATTTTCTTTATTTCAGTTGTTAAATTCATCTTATATCGTGTTCTTATTCCTAAAAAAAAAAAAAAGTGGAAATATTAGTTCTATGTTATTTGAGCTTAAGCAGTTAATTTCACATTTTGAGAAGAAGCTCGTGTTATTATTGATAAGTTTTCAATTGATGTAATTATTTAGTATTAGTTTATTTTTCTAGTTAGGTAAATTGTCAATTCAATCTCGATTTTAACCTTCTTTTTCGGCCTTTATCCACACCTTTAACCCAAGCCCCATTACAACCCTTTTAAAGACCTTTTGATTAGTGTATCATCTCATTTTATAGTGGTGGAGACTTGATTTTCATGCAAGCCTATGGTAATAACTTTTCATGTTTGACTTTTGAGTGCTTAATCTTGAACCTTAAACACTTTGAGTGATTTGAGTGAATCTTTAGTGAGGATGTCAATTCTTGTCGGTTTTGAATTAAAGGCGATTATTTAGGTAAGGGGAAACATCTATGTTTTTGTCCTATAAGAATTTGTGACTTAAATTGTTTGAATATTTAGGAATCTTTTAGTTAAATTATCAACGTATAAATTATCTGTGAATTATGATGAAACATTATTGATGAGAATTATGAATTAAAAAAGTTAATTTTAATTGTGAGTTGAGGATTTTGCTTGAGGACAAGCAAGGGTTTAAGTGTGGGGATATTTGATAAACTATAATTCATACATATTTTTACCCCATGCTTGGCTTATTTTTGGATGAATTTTCATTAGATTTGATGAATTCGATGTTCTTAATCCTTTAATTTCATGTTTTACACTCAGGAGAGCTTAGGGAGTAGAAAAGAATGATAAATGGGCCAAAAAGGGACAAAATGGGCCTACCTTGAAAATCAACACGGCCTGGACTTTCGCCCACGGGCAAGCCACACGGCCGTGTGTTACGAGCAGAATCGAACACATCCTAAGCTATCGTACACGGGCATGTCACAAGGCGTGTCCATGTCGAAACCAAGTCTAATTCTATTCGAAAAACCACTGGGCCAAGAAAGGTGTTCCAAAGCCTATATAAACACCCTAGGGGAGGACCTAAACGGACACACGGAGTAGAAAGCAAAAATACTCGAAGACAGCCATTGGCAGCAACTTGGAAGAAGGATCTCCATCAAGACTAAAGATCTCCTATCAATTTCTCTTGAAGTTTTTGGGTTTTCTTATGTTTTGTAGTTTTCCTTATTTTAAGATGTTTTCCTCTATCAATATGAACTAAATCCCTAAGATACATGAGGGGATGAAACCTAATATAGATGTTATTACTATTTGATTTATAAGATAAATACTTGTTCTTATTCTTAATTGTGAGTTCTTATTCTTGTTTTGATAATTCAGGTTATTGATTCAAGTCGAATGTGCTTATTCAGAGGAGCAAAAGTCCGTGTTTAAGAGTAGATCAACACAATTAAGCAGAGTTGAATGCAATCCTAGATATAGGGCAACATAAATCTGTTGGATTAGAGTCAAATCTAATAAGGGAATCCATAGATCGAGTTAATGCGACAATAAGGGTTTTAATTAGAAAGAGATTTCAATTAATCAACCTAGAGTCAGTTGTTCTTAGTCTTGAAAGAGATATTAACATAATTTATGGATTTCTACGGATTAAGTTAAGTGAATAAATTGTATGAATCAAAAGTAATAAGTGAAGTCTAGGTGGATTCTTCATTGGGTATTAACTTTCTCATATAGTTGTCTAAAAGTATTTTCCCAATTCATTCTCCGTCGTGTTCTTAATTAATTTTAGTTTAAAATAATCACTCCAAATCTTAGGCTAGATAATAAGAAGATAGTAATTACCAGTACTCTTGGTCCTTATAGATACGATATTTTCGGTCTTACCATAACTATACTATTAAACGATAGGTGCGCTTGCCTTTATTGTGACCATAGTTAGTTAGAGACACATCAGAAGTTCAAAACTACCAGTTTGAAATAGCTTTCATGGTATTTCCTATGAAGGACTGTGACAAGGTGTTAGGGGTCCAATGGTTACTATCCTTGTAACACCCCTATAACCGGTTCGATCCAAGAAACCTGATATAGGAATATTACATTTGGTGCCAAAGTGATTTTGGATAATCACTAATACATTTGAACATTTAAAAAAAATTAAGTTTTTCATAAATTATATTTTTGTCCCTACTACTTGGAGCACACTTGTCTTCCTAAGTACATGCCATTCTATTCAAAATTTTGAAACATACCCTCTTGGCACTTGGAGATGTGATGAGATAGATGCTCACAACCTCAATTACAACTCTTCAAAATCACTGTACCTAATCTGCGCACGGAAAACAAAATCGTACGCTGAGTAAAACTCAGTGGTATTTCTATAATCCGAATATTTAAAGACATGATAATATAATAATCACAATTAAATTATAATGACATATTAATGTCTAGTATCATGACTATCATTTTTTATTAAACAATATCTTATTCGCACAATTGCTAAATAAATGGTTATTCACATATCAAACCATATTTATTCTTACAATGACATTAGTCATGCAATACTCAGTTCATGAATACATCATTATATACCATACTCAATTTTCATCACTTGCTATATAATAGCTTTCCATAATTTGTTCACATATCATTTAAACAAATGGCACTATCCATTCCATATTCAATTCATGAGTATTTAACTCATGTATTTGATGTATTTACAACATATTTCACATTCTGCATTTCAATTCACTATATCAATTTCATTTCTTATACCATGCCATTTAAATATCAATTATAAAACTTTATTATATGTTTACCCCTATTAACACGACTCAGACTCGGACGGATACATGGATGATAACCCGTAAAAGTAACATATTATAACCCCATATTTAGTATGCTTTTGGATGATTTAGCCCTTTATTTATGTAAAAAAGGTGCTTTTAATCCTTTCTTTTCATGTTTATACTCAGGAAAGCACCCGAGGATAAAAATAATACAAAACGGGCTTAAAACGGAGTAATTGGGATTTAGCAAGCAATCAACACGGCCTGGCCCAAAGCCCACACGATCGTGCCTTGCCAATTACCTAGAGCACGGCCTCAACTACGTAACACACGGCCATGCAACATCCATTGATCACACGGACATGCCTGGTGATCTACATGGCCGTGCCCAAAACGACAGAATCGAGACACGGCCTGAATCCTGACTCACACGACCGTGCCCAAAATGATAGAATCGAGACACGGCCCAACCACGATTTACACAGGCGTGTGTCATGGCCGTGCCCCTGCCGCGGGAGAGAGTAATTTCACTTGGATTTGGTTGCTTGAAGCCAAAGAAACATGGCAGGGGAGAGAGTAATTTCACTTGGATTTGGTTGCTTGAAGCCAAAGAAACATACTCCTAAGTCTACTCCAACACCCTAATAGTAATTCTAATTGAAGGAGATATTGAGGAGTCAAGTATAGCATCCCAAAGGCTATATAAACAACCCAAGGCAGACATTGAAGGGGAGCTTTTAGCAGAGGCTTTTGGCCGAAGCTTTCATTTTTTAGGGAATCACTTAAAGATAGCCAGTTGATCCATCTCAAGAAGTCGGAACTCCATTCAAGATGGAGGATCTCTCCTTCAATTCCTTCAGGGGGTTTTAGGGATTTCTTATGTTTTATTTATTCTTTACTCTTGAGATGTTTTCGTATTTAGTTATGAACTAAACCCCTCAGATTCCTGAAGGGGATGAAACCTATGATGGATTTTGTTATTTGATTTCTAAATTATATGATAAGTACTTGGTTTGTTCTTAATTATATTGCTTAATTCAATCTGATGTGCTTATGTGTAGGAGGAATAGACCCTTCCTAAGAGTAGATCTAGCATAATTGATCGGAGTTGATCGGGCGCCTAGAGATAGGGTTACGAGATTTTATCGAATTAGGGTAAAACCTAATATGGGAATCCATTAATCGATTTACTGCTTCCTTAGGGGGTTATTATAAGAGAACGAGAGTTCCACTAATTAACCTAAGGTTAGACGTTATTCGCCTCGAGAGAGGGTTTAATATAGGTTAGGGAGTCTCAAGGATCAAGCTAAGTAAAGAAATCATATAGTTTGAGGAATAAATAATAAGTCATAGGTGGATTCTTCTTGAGGGTATCGTCTTTATCAACTAAGTTTTCCTAAAGTCTTTCTCCAATTCAATCTTTTGTCTTTTCATTTAGTCTAAGTATTTCGTTAGTTTAATAATCCAATCACTCCATATTTTAGGCTAAATAATAGAAAGAAAGTGAGTAGTAGTACTTTTAGGTTCCCTTGGGTTCGATAAGATATTCTTGCCTAAACTATACTACTGTTCGATAGGTGCACTTGCCTCTATCGTTGTCATAGCTAGTCTACAGGTTCGATCATTCTTTTTATAAATTTTAAAACTCGACTGTTTGACACGATCAAGTTTTTAGCGCCATTGCCGGGGAATCCTAAAATATTAAGGAAGCTCTATTTCTATTACTTTAGAAATTATCTTTATTTTTAAAGTTCTCTTATTTTTATACATATATTTTTGTTTTTTTCTAAATTTCTTTCTTTCTTTTCATAGCAGGTACCTCTAGTTTATGACTAGAAGAAATCCGAGAGGACTATTAGAATACGAAAGTGACATTGAAGCTACATCACACGGAAATCCCAGAGAAATTAGACGAGCCCTAGACTATCAAAGAGAAGAAGCAGCAAAGATCCAATCCTCTTGAAGGGATGGACAAGAACAACCCACCAAATGTGCAAGAACAGAATGCTCCGCATACTATGTATGATTATGCTAAACCTAATTTGACAGGAGCAGAATCTAGTATTGTTAGGCCCGCTATAACTGCTAATAATTTTGAATTAAAGCCTAACACAATACAAATGATTCAACAATTTGTTCAATTTGATGGTTTGCAGGATGAGGATCCAAACACTCATATATCTAATTTTTTAGAATTTTGTGATACCTTCAAAATAAATGGCATTTCTGACGATGCCATACATCTTCGATTATTTCCTTTTTCATTAAGGAACAAAGCAAAGTAGTGGTTGAACTCGTTACCACGAGGGTCAATCACCACATGGGATCAAATGACCGAAAAATTTCTTTTAAAATATTTTCCACCAGCCAAAACAGCTAAATTTAGGAATGACAAATCTTCTTTTGTGCAGAATGACACAGAAACATTATATGATGCGTGGGAAAGATACAAGGATCTCCTAAGGAGATGCCCACACCACGGATTACCTTTGTGGTTCAAGTCCAAACTTTTTACAATGGTGTGAATTCTCCAACTAGGCAAATGATTGATTCATCAATCGGTGGAACTTTGAACAACAAAACTCCTGAAGCGGCTTACGATTTTATTGAGGAGATGTCGTTGAACACCTATCAATGGCAAATTACAAGGGCTAAACCGACAAAATCAGCCGGAGTTTTTAACATAGACGCAGTGACAATGCTGTCGACACAGGTGGAGTTAATGAATAAAAAGCTTGATAATTTATGTTCTTTACAGGTACATCCAGTCATGCAATGCGAAGCGAGTGGGAATATGGCGAATTCTGAGTACCCACTTTACCAACCAGAGCGTAAAACGAAAGGCACAAACTATATAGGTAACAATTTCAGATCTAATAATAATCCTTATAGTAACATTTACAATCTAGGTTGGAGGAACCACCCAAATTTTTTGTGGGGAGGACAAGGAAATCAAAGGCAGCAACCTCTTCCAAATTACCATAATCAACCTTATCCACTGGAAAAGAAGCCGAGTCTTGAAGAGATGCTGAAAAAGTTCATGACAGCTACAGATTCTCGTCTCCAAATGACAGAAGCAACACTTGATGAACAGCAAATCTTACTCAAGGAAATCAAGACTCAGGTGGGAGAGCTTATTACGTCAGTGGGAATACTTACTAAAATAGTATGTGAATTAAGGACGAAAAATTTTTCCAAAGACACGAGCAAGTAAAGGCAGTCACACTAAGAAGTGGCAAAGATCTAGTTGAACCACAAAGAAAGACACCACATGATGTCATCAAGGAAAAAAATGTAGAAGTTAAGAACGACAATTCATTGCATAAAGAGAATAGAACACAAATTCCATATCTAGAAAAATTGAAGAAAGAAAAATTGGATGCTCAATACGGTAAGTTCCTTGAACTCTTTAAACAAATACATATT
The DNA here is from genome assembly GCA_025506655.1 of Gossypium rotundifolium. Lineage (NCBI taxonomy): Eukaryota > Viridiplantae > Streptophyta > Magnoliopsida > Malvales > Malvaceae > Gossypium > Gossypium rotundifolium. Next base: position 23,917,168 of record CP106725.1, read on the forward strand.
AACTTACCTTTTGTTGAAGCTATTTCCCAGATGCCCAAGTATGCAAAATTCTTAAAGGAACTTCTCACAAACAAAAGGAAGCTTGAGGAAGTATCAAAGGTGGAGCTTAATGAAGAGTGTTCAGCCCTTCTCCAAAATAGACTACCACGAAGTTAAAATATCTAGGGAGTTTCACTATTCCCTACTTAATTGGTAGTTTAAACATCACGAAAGCCTTAGCAGATCTAGGCACTAGTATCAACTTAATGCATTATCGATTGTTTAAATGACTAGATCTTGGGGAACCAAAACCCATTAGGATGAGCATTCAATTAGCTGATAGATCTATTAAATATCCTACAGAGGTTATTGAAGATGTCTTGGTAAAAATTGATAAATTTATTTTCCCCGTTGATTTCGTTGTGTTAGACATGGATGAGGACATCAATGTTCCTTTAATCTTAGGGCTTCCTTTTTTAGCCACTGCTAGAGCTATTATTGATGTAGGTGATGGCAAACTAGCACTAAGGATAGGTGATGAAGAAATTATTTTCCAAATTTATGATGCCATGCGATATTATAAAGAGCAAGATGATTCCTGTTATTTTGTTGACACTACTGATCATATTATTAAAAATTCATTACAGGAAATCCTGCAGGATGACAGGATGGAACTGTGTTCGCCTCAAGGAGAGGGGGAAAAGGATGAAGGTAATGAGATTAGTTTGAATATATCGTCATTCAGACAAATGAAAGAACAAAACATTGAAGAAGATGACGTATTAAAATAGAAACCCTCCATTGAAGAGCCGCCCAAATTGGAATTAAAACAGTTACCAAAACATTTAGAATATGTATTCCTCGGGGACAATTCTACGTTACCAGTAATCATCTCTTTAGAACTAGAACCCAAGGAAAAGGAGGAGCTGATAAAGGTACTAAGAGAACACAAGAAAGCCATAGCTTGGAAAATTTTCGACATCAAGGGCATAAGCCCCGCGTCATGCACTCACAAAATTTTAATGGAAGAAGAATATAAACCATGTGTGTAACCTCAGAGACGATTAAACCCCAACATGAAAGAAGTAGTCAAAGCTAAGGTAATTAAACTTCTAGATGCAGGAATAATTTATCCTATTTCTAACAGCACTTGGGTAAGTCCTGTGCAGGTAGTTCCAAAGAAAGGAGGAGTAATGGTAGTGCCCAACGAAAAGAATGAGTTAATTCCCACAAGAACGATTCTGGTGGGAGAGTGCAGATGGACTATAGAAAGCTGAATGATGCCACCAGAAAAGATCACTTTTTCCTCTACCCTTCATTGATCAAATGTTAGAAAGACTATCCGGGCATATGTACTACTACTTCTTGGACGGACTCTCCGGCTATTTCCAAATTCCAATAGCTCCTGAAGACTAAGAGAAGACAACATTTACATGCCCATACGGTACGTTTGCTTATCGAAGAGTGCCTTTTGGATTATGTAATGCTCCTGCCACTTTTCAGCGTTGTATGTTGGCAATATTTGACGAACTCGTAGAGGACATCATGGAGGTATTTATGGATGATTTCCCGATATTCGGTAATTTTTTCCAACTTTGCCTTAAAAATTTAAAACAAGTTCTAATTAGATGTGAAGAAACAAACCTTGTTCTAAATTGGGAAAAATGCCACTTTATGGTTAGAGAATGGATTGTTTTAGGACATAAGATTTCTAGAAAAGGGATTGAGGTAGATAAAGCGAAAGTTGAAACCATAGAAAAATTACCTCCTCCTAGTTTAGTGAAGGCTATTAGAAGCTTTTTAGGACATGCAGGTTTTTATAAAAGATTCATTAAAGACTTTTCTAAAATAGCTAAGCCTTTGAAAAAAATTATTAGAAAAAGATGTCCCTTTTAATTTCAATCAGGAATGTTTAGATGCATTTAATGTCCTTAAAGATAAATTAATCAATGCACCAATTATAATTGCACCTGATTGGAATTTACCCTTTGAACTAATGTGTGATGCAAGTGACTTTGCAGTAGGCACAGTTTTTGGACAACGAAGAGACAAGCATTTTCAGCCAATTTACTACTCTAGCAGAACATTAACACCTGCGCAAGAAAATTACACCACGGCCGAGAAAGAACTGCTAGCTGTAGTTTTTGCTTTTGACCAATTTAGACAATATCTAATATTATCGAAAGTTGTCGTTTACACTAACCATTTAGCTCTTCGTTATCTTTTAACCAAACCTGATGCAAAACTTAGAAATGGATTTTACTCTTACAGGAATTTGATCTGGAAATACAGGATAAGAAGGGAGCTGAGAATCTGGCGGCAGATCACCTCTCAAGACTCGAAAGTCAGCACACCAAACAGCTTGATGAACAAGAAATAAATAATTCGTTTCCTAAAGAACAACTCTTTTCTTTAACGCATTCTGAAGTACCATGGTTTGCAAATATTGCGAATTATTTAGTAGCTAATGTCTTGCCAAGAAAATTAACACATCACCAAAAGAAGTGATTCTTCGCTGATGTGAAAAATTATTTTTGGGAAGATCCCTTTCTTTTCCGCATATGGACAGATCAGGTAATTCAAAGATGCATTACAAAGAGAGAAGCAAGAAAAATCCTGGAACATTGTCATTCAAGACCATCAGGAGGACATTACAGTGGTATTAAGACAAGACACAAAATACTCGAATCAAAGTTATTCTCGGCCTACTCTATTTAAAGATGCCAGCAGTGCGTTCTGCGTGTAATAAATGCCAAAGAACAGTAATATTTCTAAACGTGATGAAATGCCTCAAACATATATGTTGTCATGTGAACTATTTGATATATGGGGTATTGATTTTATGGGACCTTTCCCTAGTTCATTTGGAAATAAATACATCCTAGTAGCAATTTATTACATGTCAAAATGGGTAGAAGCAGAAGCCTTACCTACCAATGATTCCAGGGTAGTAGTTAAATTTCTCAAGAAACTATTCTCCCAATTCGGGACACCTAGAGCCATCATTAGTGATAGGGGTACCCATTTTTGTAATACGTAATTTGAAAAAGTTCTAAAGAAATATGGAGTATGCCATAGAACAACCACCCCATATCATCCTCAAACTAGCGGACAAGTTGAGGTAGCAAACCGAGAGCTTAAGCGCATCTTAAAAAAAATGTTGAATCAAATAGAAAAGATTGGGCGCTTAAGGTAGATGATGCTTTATGGGCCTCTGAGCAAAGATTCAAAACACCTCTAGGAACATCTCCATACAAACTTGTATATGGAAAAGTCATCATCTACCATTTGAGCTAGAACACAAAGCTTTTGGGCAACAAAATTTTGAATCTGACCTCACAATTGCAGGAAAGAGAAGAACAATGCGAGATGAATGAAATGGATGAATGGAGAATGAAGCCTATGAAAACTCAAAACTATACATGGAAGCAACAAAGCGACGCCACGATGCTTGTCTAAAGCCATCAAAACAATTCGAAGTAGGAGACTTGGTCCTACTATACAATTCAAGGCTTAAACTATTCCCGGGAAAACTGAAATCAAGATGGTCAGGCCCATTCATGATCAAAACAATCTTTCCATACGGCACCATTGAGGTAACTCATCCCACAAAAGTCACATTCAAGGTAAATGGTCACCGACTTAAAATTTATAATGGTGCAGATCCTAGAAATATCAGAGAGGAGCTTCTGCTCCACGAACCCTCCTTTCATATTGAAAACAGGGAAAGTCTAGCTTAAGACTATAAACAAGTGCTTCTCGGGAGGCAACCCGAGTGCTAACACACTAACATTGACTTGGTCTTTCTAAATTTTTTCTAAAATGATCTAACAAAAATGCAGGACTATTAACACAGCCTTGAACACGGGCGTGCCAACGACCGTTTATAAGGCAGGGGACACACCACGGGTGTGACAGGATCCGTGCACAGACAAGGAAAAATTCATTTCAAACAAACACGGGCTGCGTTATAAGACACGCCCGTGCCGTTCAAACGTGCGAGGTTACTGACTTATCAAGCACGTGCTGGACACGGTCGTTCCCCCCGACCGTGTGAAGCTACTAACTTATTGAGCACGGCTAGAACATGGTCGTGCCCATGATCGTGCGAACATATTGACTTATAAAGCACGGGCTACACACGCCCGTTCGACCCAACCGTGTGAATCAAAACACGGGCGTGGCAAACATCGACACGGCAGTGGCAAACCCATCTAAACGCGCCTAAAACCCAAAATCACGAAAAGCACGGGCAAGTTTAAAATGACACGGGGGTGTAGAAAGACCGTGCCTCAGACCCTATTTATAAAAATAACCATCCTCTTCCCCAAACCCAAACCCTAAAATCAAATTCCAACACCCCACTTCTTCAATCCGGCCACCAAATCACCCCTTCCTCTAACTCACCTCCTTCCGATCATTCTTCTCAATATACTAATCAAAACCAACCACACGCCCGCAGCACACACCCTTATCAGGCCGTGCCCACGCTGAAGAACCCAGCACCCCCGTCGTGCGCCCCACCCATGCTCGTCAAGCACCACCGTGCCTGGTTCTTTTTCCTTCACATTTTCGCATATTTTGTCTTAAGTTTTGTTTGATTTTAGATTTAATTCATATTGTTTAAGTTTATTTTCATTCTTGTCTAAGTCTTTATTAAAACATGATTCTTTATTTTTCTTGGTTGTTTTATTTTTCTTTTTGGTTGCTTTAATCTATTTTTATTATTGATTTCCACTATTTAACGCATTGTCTGATTTACTATTAACACATGTTAGATTTTATTGCCTCACCTCATGGAAGAATTGATGTTCTAATGCAAATCATAGTTAAAATCATGATTTTTATGCAACATGTTTGGTTCCATGAACTTTAGTATTTTATTGACCATGATTTTAGTAAGGAATTAGTCTAATGAATAATGAAATTTTAGTTATTAACTATAATTTCGTTTTGAGGTTTGCTGATTTTAGTATTTGTTCTTGAAGAAATATTTAAATTTGCTATTGATTTTTGATTATTTTTTAGGAAAAGTATTTTTCAGGTATTATGTCGTCATCACGCATTAAAAGAGCCGTCTCGAGCAAGAAAAGGAAGGGGCCCGGATCATCATCCGAAAATGCCTCCAACGAACTCCGACACCTATTCCTCAGATTCCCTCAACCAACTCAGGAAGAACGATACAAAGTATTTCGGGATAGACCCCTCGGAACCGATAGATGCATCGATTGGAATGCCCTACAACAAGTTGGACTCGCTGGAGATGTTCGAGCTCTCATCTTAACGGAACCATGGGAGCAATTTTTTACGATCGTAGAACCCACATACTTGGAGCTCACTCTCGAGTTCTGTGCCACATTCACCCTACAGACGGTAATGACACAATTTGATGATGCCGGGACAATTCAATTTTGCCTAGGGGCACAGTACGTCGACTAAGCGTACCTCGATTCGGATCGGCACTCGGACTTTATATGCCAGAATTTATAGAAGAAAATCCACTTTTCGAGTTAAACAAAGAACTCCACTACACCCCTATCGCATGTTGGCGTAACTTACAACCCACTAAACGCGACTACAACCCGAGTCGCTCGAAAGTGACTGCCCTTATTCTAGCTCTCAGGTATCGTCATGCTATTCTTGCTCATACTATTACAGGTCGCAAAGAAAGCACCGGCGTCATCAACAAACAAGATGTTTATTTCTTATCATGCATGTCCGAAGGACATGTTTTTGACGTGGCATACTTCATTGCATGCGCAATGCAGCACCAAACCGATCAGCACAGGAAAGGAATCCTGTCAATGGGGCCTTACATCACGAGACTAGACCAAAATTTTGATCTTCTCAACATCGACAATCAGATTGCCTCTCTCACACTAATAGGGAACATGACACCTCAAGGCATCCAGACGATGCTCCACATGAAGATGATTAAGCACCGTCGAGGCACCGATCCCTCTTAATACAAACTTGCCACAAACGAGGAGGTGCCTGAGGACATTACTAATGATGTCCCACCAGTCCCAAGCCAGCAGCCATCCTATCCAGCAGCTTCGATGGCAGATATCTCCGCACGCCTCACAGTTGAGCGATCGCACCCAGCGCTTTCATCGACATCGCCGATGTTTTGATGGGATCGAGGCTACCCTTCAGCAAATCTGCCATCACTTCCACATATCACCACCAACACCGCCACAGGATCCAGTCGAAGATGAGGACCTCTGAATCCTCTCTTTCATATATCTATCATTTACTTTCTTTATTTTAAAACTTTTCATTTGATGTTGCGTTTAAATTTGAACTTTTAGTAGTATTAAATTTTTTTCCTTTCCTCTCATTTACCATTGGCTATCTAATTTCTTAAGAATCCCTAACCAATTAGATACTACAAGCTCGTTAACAAAGTGACTTTGCAGAATTACACACCTTACACACACAAACTCCGGGATCATCCAGATTTTAGGGAGTATTACTTTCCCCACTTCTCTTTTTTGATTTGGCATCTAATTATCATTATCTATCTTTGTAAATTGAGGGCAATATACATCTTAAGTGTGGGGGTAATAGTGTCTAACTTTTTGCATAATTCTCAAAACCCTGAAATTAGTCTTGATCTTAATTATTTTTCTCATATTACTAATTAGGATGAAATTTCTAATGATTCATGATTTTTGTCAATATGTTTTAGAATAAGTCTTACTTAATTGTGCATTGATAATTAAATTTGAAGAATACTAGAGAATCGAGCATGGTAAGTCTACTTTCTAAAAATTAAAATTGATAGGTTGTTGAACCTAATTTGAGTATCACCTTGAAGTTCAAAATTTATAAGGATTGATGTCAAAACACCCATAATTTTTTGTGAGATTTTGAGCCTTATAGAGCATATACCCTTTTTCGTGCTCACTTTAATTGATTATGATTGTGTCAACTGTGAACTGTTATTCTAGAACTTGCCTCGTTTATACATGTCGAGACCACACTTTTGATTTGATATACAGAGATGATAAAGGCACCTAGGTGTTAACCTATTCACTCCACTAAAAAGCCTACCCATACAAATTAACCCCTAGTGAACCCCGTTGAATCCTAACAACTTTTTTTTTATTGACACTAATATTAACCCAAAATCCCTTTCTATTTGTTATCAACATTCCTTTGACTACCCTCTATCGAGAATTGATTTGATCAATTACCGAATTAGGTTATTTCAATCACCAAAGTTCCTTCTATTATGTTTATTTTAGTTTATTCTTAAAAAATCCAATTATATTCAATATTAGTAGTATAATAAAAGAGCTTAGAGCATTTAAAACTCCAATTGTTAAAGAAAAGCTCGTATTAAAGTATTTTCAAAATTTGAGTGATGAAAATACTCTTATTATAAAGTAATTGTCAATAGTAGATATTGTTAGTTTTTCATTCGATGTAAATATTCATATTTAGTTCATTATTTTTAGATTAGGTAATTAGTCAACCTCTAATTCAGCCTGTATCCACACCTTTTAACCCTAGCCCCATTACAACCTTGATTAAAGACCTTTTGATATGTGTCTCATCTCATATACAGTGGTGGAGATTTGATTTTCAGGCAAGTCTATGGGATTAACTTTTCAGGTTCGACTTAGAGTGCTTTTTCTTGAACCCTAAACACCTTTGAGTGATTTGAGTGAATTTTTTGTGAGGATGTCAATCCTTGTCGGCTTTGAATTAAAGGTATTCACTTAGATAAGGGGAGATACCTATGTTTTCATGCTATAAAGGTATGACTTATCGTAATTGAATCTTTAGGGTTCTTTGAGTTGAATTATCCATGTATAAATTATCTATGAATTATGATGAGACATTGTCGATAGGAATTATGAATTATGGAAAGTTCGTTTTAATTGTAAAGTTGAGAATTTTGCTTGAGGACAAGCAAAAGCTTAAGTGTGGGGGTATTTGATAAACCGTAAAAGTAACATATTATAACCCCATATTTAGTATGCTTTTGGATGATTTAGCCCTTGATTTATGTAAAAAGGTGATTTTAATCCTTTCTTTTCATGTTTATACTCAAGAAAGCACCCGAGGATAAAAAGAACGCAAAATGGGCTTAAAATGGAGTAATTGGGCTTTAGCAAGCAATCAACACGGCCTGGCCCAAAGCCCACACGACCGTGCCTCGCCAATTACCTAGAGCACGGCCTCAACTACGTAACACACGGCCGTGCAGCATCCATTGATCACACGGACATGCCTGGTGATCTACATGGCCGTGCCCAAAATGATAAAATCGAGACACAGCCTGAATCCTGACTCACACAGCCGTGCCCAAGACAACAGAATCGAGACACGGCCCAACCACGATTTACACGGGCGTGTGTCATGGCCATGCCCTTGCCACTCTAGAGAGAAATTTCACTTGGATTTGGATGCTTGAAGCCAAAGAAACATACTCCTAAGTCTACTCCAACACCCTAATAGTAATTCTACTTGAAGAAGATACTGAGGAGTCAAGTATAGCATCCCAAAGGCTATATAAACAACCCAAGGCAGACATTGAAGGGGAGCTTTTAGCAGAGGCTTTTGGCCGAAGCTTTCATTTTTTAGGGAATCACTTGAAGATAGCCAGTTGATCCATCTCAAGAAGTCAGAACTCCATTCAAGACGGAGGATCTCTCCTTCAATTCCTTCAGGGGGTTTTAGAGATTTCTTATATTTTGTTTATTCTTTACTCTTGAGATGTTTTCGTATTTAGTTATGAACTAAACCCCTCAGATACCTGAAGGGGACGAAACCTATGATGGATTTTGTTATTTGATTTCTAAATTATATGATAAGTACTTGGTTTGTTCTTAATTATGTTGCTTAATTCAATCTGATGTGCTTAGGTGGAGGAGGAATAGACCTTGCCTAAGAGTAGATCTAGCATAATTGAGCGGAGTTGATCGGGCGCCTAGAGATAGGGTTACAAGATTTTGCCGGATTAGGGTGAAACCTAATATGGGAATCCATTGATTGATTTACTGCTTCTTAGGGGGTTATTATAAGAGAACGAGAGTTCCACTAATTAACCTAAGGTTAGACGTTATTTGCCTCGAGAGAGGGTTTAATATAGGTTAGGGAGTCTCACGGATCAAGCTAAGTAAATAAATCATATGGTTTGGGGAATAAATAATAAGTGAAGTCATAGGTGGATTCTTCCTGAGGGTATCGTCTTTATCAACTGAGTTTTCCTAAAGTCTTTCTCCAATTCAATCTTTTGTCTTTGCATTTAGTCTAAGTATCTCGTTAGTTTAATAATTCAATCACTCCATATTTTAGGCTAAATAATAGAAAGAAAGTGAGTAGTAGTACTTTTAGGTTCCCTTGGGTTCGATAAGATATTCTTGCTCGAACTATACTCTTTGCTTGATAGGTGCACTTGCCTCTATCGTTGTCATAGCTAGTCTACAGGTTCGATCATTCTTTTTATAAATTTTAAAACTCGACTGTTTGACACGATCAATGGATCCAACCAAAACACACCGGTTTGGCACCCAGAGCCTCATCGGATAATTCTAAGTAATAATTTGACACCCAATGTCTCATCAGCTAAAACGAAGTAAATTGACACCCAGTGCCTCATTGAGTTAATCCAAAGTAATAAATTGACACCCAGTGTCTCATCGACTCAAGGTTGAAGAATCCCTGAACTCTTCCAATCCTATGGAATGCCATTTATATCCGACTCAGCGCGGTACAGTTAATAGGGTTTAATTTCACATTTCAGATATAATCAATATTCAATATTGATTTTCCATATAATCACATAATTACACATATATTCATTTCAATTCAAAAATCAATCCATTTAATATATATATATATATATATCTACTAATTCAATTCATTCAATCAATTATCAAAATATCAATTACTCACCTCAACACTTACCATATACATTAAATAAAAATTACAACAATTAATAACTAGTTTTGGATTATAGAAATACAAACCAAAATTTCGAGCTATTCGACGTCGACTTTATCTTTTCTCCTTTTAGTCGATGATTCCGGTATGACATTAGCTACGGAATTAAAACAATTAAAATTCATCAATACAACACAATTCAATTTCATATTTAATATTTCAAATTTTACTCAAATATTGCCTAAATTTCAATTTAGTCCCTAAACAGAGACTAATTTTTATTCTTCACATTTAGTTCTTTATTTTCATACAAATTCCACTTTAGGCTAAATTCAACTCTCTATTTTCATAAAATCCTAAATTTCAAAAATTTCACAATTTAGTCCCTATTACTCAAAACTTATAATTTATTCTACAATTCAATCCCTTTCTCAATTCTAACTTAAAAGTTTATCAATTTAATCCCTAATACTCAAATTATTCAACATAGACAACATCTAAAAATCCAATAATTTCTTAAATTTCAGCATAGGTTAAGTAGTATTCAATAATAGGATTTCAAAAAACATAAAAATTACAAGAAAATGGACTAAATTGACTAACCAATTGAGCTTTGAACCCTTGAAACCCTAACTTTTCTCCTTCTTTCTTTCTCTTTTTCTTTCTTTCTTTTTCCCCCTGTTTCATTCTATTTTCTGTTTCATTTTCAATTCTTTTTTCTTTTCTTTTATTTGTTCTGTTTTAATTATAATAATATAATAATATATATTTACTTAATTAATAAGCAATACATATTTTATTATTAAATACATATGTTTATTATTATTACACATGTATTTACCAACACCATCCAGTTGTCAATTTATGGCTTAATTGCTTATTTAGTCCTTTCACTTTTCCTTTAATCTATAATTCAACTTTCTGCTTATATGCAATCTAATCTTTACACCTAATTACTCTTAATTTAAACAAATTCACCTAATCAAAACCTAATCAACCACACAACTAATTTTGTAAATATTTTTAATAAATATTTACAAATCCATTTTACGACCAAAAGTACACTTTCCAATACCCATGACTATCGGGTCGTTACAATTCTCCCCCTTAATAAATTTTGTCCTCAAAATTTACCTGAAAATAGGTGGGGGTACTGAGATCTCAGTCTTTTCCGGTTCCTAAGTCACTTCCTCAACGCTATGACTACGCCATAATACTTTCACTACAAGAACTAGCTTATTACGCAACTCTTTTACTTCACGTGCCCAAAATCTTAACCTATTCTTCTTCGTATGACAAATCAAGTTGAATTTCAATATCTTCTGTTGAAATAATATGAGATGGATCCGATTGATATCTTCTATGCATTGAAACATGAAAAACATCATGAATTTTTGTAATCCCACAAGCAAAGCTAAAAGACATGCAACTGGTCCTACTCTTTCTGTGATCTCATACGGTCCAATAAATCGAGGACTTAGTTTCCCTTTTCGGTCAAATCTCAAAATTTTCTTCCAATGTGAAACTTTAAGAAATACTTTATCGCCAACAGAATATTCAATATCTCGACATTTCAAATTTGTATATGATTTCTATCTGTCAAAAGATGTCTTCAATCTATCTTGAATTTTCTTAACAATGTCTTCCATTTCTTTAATTAATTTCAGCTCGATCATTTTTCTTTCACTAATTCCATCCAACAAATATGTGATCGACACCTACGACAGTATAAGGCTTTATACAGAGTCATTTGAATACTCAATTGAAAACTATTATTGTATAAAAATTCAGCCAAAGGTAAGTAATGCTCCCAACCTGATTCAAAATCAATAACACAAGTACAAAGCATGTCTTCCAAAATCTAAATAACACGCTCAGATTGTCCATCAGTTTACGAATGAAAAGCTGTGCTAAAATTAAGTCACGTACCAAGAGATTCATGCAACTGTTTCCAAAATCTTGAAGTAAACCGCGGATCCCAATCAAAGATTATCGACATAGGAACACCGTGCAATCTCACAATTTCTTGAATATAAACTTCAACAAGCTTTTGAAGTGACCAATCAGTCTTGACTGCAATGAAATAAGCCGATTTCGTAAGTCGCTTAACAATCACCCATACAACATTTTTCTTACTTGCCGATAAAGGTAACCCCTTTACAAAATCCATCGTGACACAATCTCATTTCCATTCAGAAATAGAAATAGGCTGAAGTAATCCGGTGGAAACCTGATGTTCTACCTTAACTCGTTGACAAGTTAAACATTTAGCCACATACTCGACCACATCTCTTTTCATTCCTGGCCACCAATAAAATTCTCACAGATCATGATACATTTTTGCTCCTCCAAGATGCAAAGCAAAAAGACTATCATGAGCTTCGCAAAATATCAACTCTTTCAATTCAAAAACATCCAAATGCAAATTCGGTTATGAAATCTCAAACGACCATAATCATCAATGCTGAAATTTTCTAATATACCATTCTGAACCATTTCTCTTTTTTTTGCCAACTTGTCTTTTTCTAACTGTGCTGACTTGATCTGATCAAACATCACCGGTTTGATTTTTCGTTTAGCCAATAGGCTTTCATCGTCATTGATATTAAATTGAGAAAACACTGCTCGTAATTTAATTGATGCTTTCCTACTCAACGCATCAGCTACTACATTAGCTTTACTAGGGTGGTAATCAATAACACAATCAAAATCTTTCAGAAGTTCTACCCAACGATGCTATCTCAAATTCAATTCCTTTTGAGATAAGAGGTATTTGAGACTCTTATGATCGGTATAATATAACACTTTTCACCATACAAATAGTATCTCTAAATCTTTAGAGCAAAAACGATAGCAGATGGCTCTAAATCGTGCGTCAGATAATTGCGATCAAGCATTTTTAGCTGACGAAATGCATAAGCAATCACTTTCCTATCTTGCATCAAAACACAACTAAGACCGCTCAAGGAAGCATCACTATAAACGAAAAAATCCTTTCCATAAGAATCGAAGACCTTTAGTAGATTACCTTTGGAGTTATTCTTATAATCCTACATTTCCTTTTTACTCAATTGGTCTCTTATTTCTTTTCTTTCCACTTAACCAGAAGTCATTTCTTCTTTTAGTTTTCTTAAAATCATCTCTATAATTCTATAGTTCCTTTCGCATATATTTACCTAGCTTATCATTTGTATTCATTCTTTATCCTTTCTTTTCATTTATTTTTATTATTATTCTTATCAAAACTATCTCATACAAATCATGACACTATTCTTTTAACATTTTTTTTTTAGAATTTACTTTGTTATACTTTTATTTTCTCATTCTCATTCTCATTTTAATTTCCTTTCTTTTCTTTTTCTTTTCGAGGCAAACAATGATTATCCCAGTTATGGATCAGAATTATTACTCTTAATCCAAACCTTTTAGAAATCTATTGGCTCGGCCGCTACCAACAGTCTCCTCAAGGCAATTGTTCCTTCCAAGGTTTGCCTCTTTTATAACACAATTTACATCTTTTCTATTTCTGTTTCTTCTTCTTTTCACATTTTAGATCGCTCTTTATTCACTAATTTTTAAAATCATTTCACTACCTTTTTATACTCTCTAAAGTACTTAAACTATTTTTCATAGTCAATTCTATTCTTATCTTCCATAATCTATTTTGAATTTTTTATATTTAATTTATCCTCTTATTAATACCCATTACAGACTATTTCTTGGTTTTCTCAACAATTCTGAACAATCCTTTATTCCATGTCTTTTAGAGCCATACTTAAAGTGTCTTTCAAAAAATATCCAATATTCACCTCAATGAGATTTTCTTTTTCGCATTTATCACAAGGTCGAATAGTTCTTTTCCTTAAACCTTTAATACTTGCCTTGGAGATAACCTAAGACCCTATTTTATCTTGTTCTTTATGTTCATATACGAGTACAAATTCTCAAACTTCTTTACTTTTCTTAGTTGATCGTGATAGAATTGAACTTGTCATCACTCTTTTACCTAATTCTTTTCTCTTTTCTTCTTTTAGTAGTTTTTCAAGAAAATCTCCAATTCATCTTCTCATTAGGATTTATATCTTAAAAATATACCATTGATAATTTTCACATTTTTAACAAAATACTATGCTTCTTAACTATAACTTATCTCTATTGATACATTATAATATTATATACCATCAATCTCTTAGACTTATTATATTCTCTTCATTCAAAAACCTCTATTTCTCTTATTCTCTTATTAATATTGATTATTTACTTAACTATGGTCTTTATTTCTTTCTATACTTCATTCTTAAAAAAAATTCATTTTCGATCTTCATAATTGGAAAATATTACTATTCTATTCCACTTCCCATATTTCTATTGTCCTTCTATTTGCAAAAGACTAACATTATATTAGTATACCAAACTTTTCATTCAAAAACTTTGACTTTCTAAGTTCTCATTCTGTACATGTACAACTATATATATATATACTCATTTTCCTTCACATTCACTAGTCCCTAACTTTTACTTTGTCTTTACTTTTAACCACTTAAATCCATTTCTGCGTCTTCTTTCATCTCTGATTCTGTATATTCCCCCAAAAAATTCTCTATATTAAGTTCTAAATTCTCTTCAAATTCATCTTCTACAATCCAATTTGGAAATTCCTCAGGATTTTCTTCCTCTTCCATCTTTATAACGGGTATTGAATCTATAAATTCTCTTGGTAATTTCCTAACAACTAATTTTTCTATCCATGGCATGTCAAAGACATTTTGCTTCCCAGTCAACTTTCGTGAACCTACACTTTGTCTCGTTATTTTCCTTGCTCCATCAAAAATTATAAACTTCATGTAGTATATAACTATATTCTAATAAGTTTGTGGTACCAATGTCTTCCAAAGTTGATCTAAAATCATTTGATGCTCTCATTCTATTAATGTCCCTCTAAGGGTCAAGTATTGCACTTTATTCTTTCTAATCAGTTCATGACCCTTCCATAACACTTCTTGCATCTTTCGATTTACAGTAATAAGGTGTTGAACAATGTTTTCTTCTGGTTTCATTCTATAATATTGCACTTCTCTCATCATCCTATCAAATTTCTCCTTCTGTGCTGAAGTTGTTTATCTCATCAGGAAATATTAGATTTATTGTCATTTCTTCAAAAATTTATGACAGAAAATAAGTTTTTATCAAATTTTAGTATTTATCTATTTCCCTCTTAAATCATTACTAACTAATTCAAAATCATTTCCTTATCAATACTTCTAATATTGATATCACGTCTCATCACATCGATATATCCTACATGGCATGCACTTCTAGACTCGTTCTTTACCCAAAAATTAGAAAATCAAAGCTCTGATACCACTAAATGTAACATCCCTATACCCGGTTCGATCCAAGGAACCTGATATAGGAATATTACATTTGGTGCCAAAGTGGTTTTAACTAATCACTAATATATTTGAACATTTAAAAAAATTTAAGTTTTTATAAATTATATTTTTGTCCCTACTACTTGGAACACACTTGATCTTCCTAATTACATGCCATTCTATTCAAAATTTTGAAACATACCCTCTTGGCACTTGAAGATGTGATAAGGTGGATGCTCACAACCTCAATTACAACTCTTCAAAATCACTGTACCTAATCATGCACACGAAAAACAAAATTGTACGCTAAGCAAAACTCAGTGGTATTTCTATAATCTGAGTATTTAAAGACATGATAATATAATAAGCACAATTAAATTATAAGGACATATTAATGTCTAGTATCATGACTATCATTTTTTTATTAAACAATATTCTATTCGCACAATTGCTATATAAGTGGTTATTCACATATCAAACCATATTTATTCATACAATGGCATTAGTCATGCAATACTCAAATCATGAATACATCATTATATACCATACTCAATTTTCATCACTTGTTATATAATAGCTTTCCATAATTTGTTCACATATCATTTAAACAAATGGAACTATCCATTCCATATTCAATTCATGAGTATTTAACTCATGTATTTCATGTATTTACAACATATTTCACATTATATTTTCAATTCACTATATCAATTTCATTTATCAAAACATGCCATTTAAATATCAATTATAAAACTTTATTATATGTTTACCCCTATTAACACGACTCAGACTCGAGCGGATACACGGATCCAACCAAAACACACCAGTTTGGCACCCAGTACCTCATCGGATAATTTCAAGTAATAATTTGACACCCAGTGTCTTATCAGCTAAACCGAAGTAAATTAACACCCAGTGCCTCATCGAATTAATCCGAAGAAATAAATTGACACCCAGTGTCTCATCGACTCAAAGTCGAAGAATCCCAGAACTCTTCCAATCCTATGGCATGCCATCTATATCTGACTCAGCCCGGTACAGTTAATAGGGTTTAATTTCACATTTTAGATATAATCAATATTCAATATTGATTTTTCATATAATTACATAATTACACATATATTTATTTCAATTCAAAAATCAATCTATTCAATATATATATCTACAAATTCAATTCATTCAATCAATTATAAAAATATCAATTATTCACCTCAACCTTACCATATATGTAACAACCCAATTTTGGGCCTAGAAGAAATAGGTTTTGAATAAGGGAACAGCTAGGAGACTGCACATAAATATTTAGTTTTGCAAGAAAGTGACATAAATGAATGTCTGCTTCAGTGGTTAAGTGATTTAGGAGTGTTTGAAAGTGTCTGAAAAGTTAGGGGTTTAAGTCTTGGCTTCTGCAGAATTTTTAGTTTTGCTCTTAAATGAATCTGGACACTGGCATATATGCCTTATAAATAATAGTGCTTGTTTTATGACACAAAAAGAGCTTCTGGTCTAGTGGCAAGGTGGCGTGTTGTGTAATTGTGAGGTCTGAGGTTCAAGTCCTGGGTTGCACAATGAAGTGTTTATTTTGTTGCTTGAGTTGTGTAGGTAGTGGAGTTGGACTGAAACACAGCTAAGGGGAGTTTGAATAGAATTTGAATGGAGTTTGAACTGGTCATGGAGAGGTTTGAAGAGGGATTTTAGGAGAAAATCAAGAAGATAAAAGGGGAGGGAGCTTGTGTCAAATTTGGACTCTGACACTCAAGATTTCGGCCAAGAGAGGTATACTGCTCATTTGGGGTTTTATTTTGCACTTTGGCCAAATGTGGTAGGTTCTTTCGGCATTTTTTTCTCTGCTCACTTTTCCTGTTTGCATTTTTCTTTCTTTTCCCCTGTCGAATCCTCCTTTCTCTCCCCCTTCTTTGTTGTTTCTTTTCTCTCCTCTACTTTCCTAAACCTTGACCAAATAGTATATCCCTTTTGCCCTTCTTTATTTTTCTTTCGGTGTTCTTCTGTTTTTGGGTTTTGGCTGATTGTCTCCGTACTCTACTGTGGTGTTGTGGTTTCGATCTTGCAAGAGTTCTGACGAATCAATAAGTACTCATAAGTTCCCTCATTTGATTCTCTATTATTCTTCTATCTTTTTCGAAAGCCGAAAGCTTCTTCTTACGTGTTCTAATTGCGATTCTTGTCTTTTCCTTGTGACATGGTGGTTTGTTGGGTACTAGGGATTTCAATGGAGTGAAGGGGTGCAAGTGACTGAAGCAATCAAAACCTTTTCGTCCATCGTTCAGTTAAGGTAAAAGTGTTATCTTGGTCTTTTTTAGCATAGGCCGAATATATACAAGTTTGATAGTCATGGAGTTAGCCACTTTTGAATGATTCTACCTGATGAGATCTGTTGCAGTAAGTCGTCAAGTAGCGTTCGATCGTTTTGGTCAGCGATCTAAGAGGAGTAAACCGCATATTACTTAGTCAAGGTTGGGTGCATGAAAAACTTGGAGCGGTTGCGTAAACAGGTGTGTATTCACACTGTTTTGACTGTGGAACGGCAAAAGTCGAAAAGCCAAAAGATTGGGCTTGGAGGTCACATATGCGTGCGAACGCTCGTGTGGTCAAACCGAGCCCATGAATTACGAGCATATGACTGTAGAGGCCTCCATGAACATTTTCATGGGCTTAGGCCGTAATGGGCTACGTTGGGTCGTGTGGGCCCAATGGGCTTGTGGGCCCCACACGGATGAAATCCACAATTTGTGGCAAATACTGGACTGGGCTATGTAGGTCTCATAGCCGTGGAAAAACCTAGGCTGAACGGGCTGCACGAGTGTGTAGGCCCACTTGGGCCGAGTAATAGACCTTGGGCTCAATTACACTGTTATGACCATTTAGGTTATCGAAGTTGCTCGAGGCGACTGTGGACCGTCTGAGAGGTCGATATCTGCACTAAGACCCTAAAATAGGTAAAATAACCAAAATATCCTCATAGGGTAAAATAACTAAAATACCTCCATAAGGTAAAATGACCAAAATACCCTCATAGGGTAAAATGACCGAAATACCCTCATAGGATAAAATGACCGAAATACTCCATTAGGGTAAAATGACCGAAATACCCCGTAGGGTAAAATGACCAAAATACCCCATAGGGTAAAATGATCGAAATACCCCCATAAGGTAAAATGATCGAAATACCCCCGTAGGGTAAAATGACCGAAATACCCCCGTAAGGTAAAATGATCGAAATATCCTGCATTAAAATGACCAAATACCCCATAGGTAGAATGACCAAAATACCCGTAAGGTAGAATGACCAAATACCCCATAGGGTAATATCGAAATACCCAAATACCCCATAGGGTAAAATGACTTTATACCCCAAGAGATGAAATGATATTATGGCCTTATGTTATGTATGGCTGATTTGCTCTATAATATGTATAACTATAATTGAGTATGACATTGTAACACCCCAAACCCGCCCATGCATCGGAATGGGATCCGTATGCTACTGGGTTGAATCTTGAAAACTTTACTCAAGGGTTTTGGAGAAACTTAGTTTATTATAGTGAATAATCAATTAAATGTGAAATTTTGAAAATAACTTTAAACATTTACGTGGGTCGTGTTTGAAAAGCCCATTTGTCATTTTACTTTATAATTAAGACTTTGGAAAAACATAAGTTTATTATAACTTAGCAAAAAGAAATAATATAAAACCCTAAGTGATGGAGGACTTATTAGAAAAAAATATATCCCAAAATTAAACTTAAAAGATAACTGAAAATAGTCTAGGAAGATACAAGACTTGATGGCCCCTCGAGTCCTCCTCGGCTCCCACGTCCACGAACTACTGCTCATTTGAAAAGTGGGAAAAACAAAAGGGTGAGTCACAAAGACTCAGTGAGCAAATCCCGAAATCACATAAAAGCCTTGGGCCCACAAACACATTATGGGCCTTGGCCCATACACAAAGGTAACAGAATAATTCATGCAATATGGCCCATCCCAAAACTTAAGAGTCCATCCTCTACACGCCAACGCTTACCAACCATCACACCTCGGGATTTCTACAATCGACCCACCAACCTCTACACGCCAATTTGATAGTATGCTGTTGAATCATATTATTCAGGAATCAGGATATCAAGATAACGTGGCATAGCCACCGATCACTATTGTGACCTAAATATATGCTCTTCCCCTTCATCAAATCAAACCCATATCCCATGCATACACACATGCCATATCAAAAGCACTAGACCATTTAATGGATAACAGGACAACACATACATCGATACACATAGAGATAATACTATGTTTACGTACCTGGCATTCCTAGCCCAACCCCTATGGGTTATTCGATTATCACACAGCCTTTTCCAGCTTTTTAGCCCATAATAGATATTATACAGAAGACTTAAGTCATAAAGATCTACACACCTGATTACCGACAAGATGATATTGTCAAAGTCGACACTATCGAAAACCGCTACCATTGCTAATAGCCTAAGATTTTGTTCTGAAGCTGGTCCACAACCCGGTGGCCAATCATGAACAGCAGACACCGCACATTTCTTGAACTTTAGGGCTGAGACTACAGATCCAACCCCTTTGATTTGCTGACATTCGAGTCCATGAATGATCTTGGTTAGAAGGTACTATAACGATGGCTTAACGAAATGATTGGTTAAGGGCACAAATAACAAAAAGAAATCGATTGATAACTCTTAAGGAGAATCAAAATCCTTACCTTGAAATCCTGAAATCAAAGACTAAGGACTTTCGGCTTTTAGATCTACTTGATCTACTTCACTTCTCAAATGTTGCCAAACACATAAAATACATGAAACCATTAAACCATTAGCTTTTCGACTTTGTCTTCAAAAATCAAAGAGAGGTCTTAAAGACAACAAGAGTCTACACTTACCTTACTAGAGAAAATTCAGCTACTCCCAGGGGATTCTGGCTTTTGAGAAGATCAAGAAGAGAAGATAATAAGAAGAATTCTAAGTAGTTTCGGCTTTTAATTGAAGAAATCGAAAAAATAATAGGAACTATTCGGCTAGAGAGTTCAGAGTTTTGGCTTTTGAAAGAAAATATGTTGAGAAGATTGGGAGATCTCGGCTTTTAAAGAAATCAAAAGAAAAGAAATTGGAGAGAAAGACTGAGAATTTCGGCATAAGGAAATAAGAAAAGAGTAGGGTTCAAATGCGAATTGATGAGCTATCACCCCTATTTATAGGCAATTTAAGCACTTACTTATCAAAACCGAAAGTGCCCTTCCCGATGACTAAAAATTAAACAAAGAATAGGGAGAATTGGCACCCTAAGCTATAAAGAAATCGATTCCTTTACTCCTCTTAGAGTCAAAATTTTAGCCACCACCTAGCCACAGAGATAACTCCTTGATTTTCTCCTTATCCTCATCTGACAACTCATCCACAGTGTCATGGATGACACAACCTCTTCACTCATTTATCAGCACATTATCTACCTTATTATCACATTACAAAATTCCTAAATTTAAGTATCATTGCCGAATTCCACTATTGCTCTTGTAAATGCCAAAAATAATTAAAATAAAAGGTACCAGGCGACTCGAACCTTGGACCTTCAAATGACGCCAACTTCCTTCCCTTGTTGTGGTGCCATTTTGCCACTGGGCCACAAACCCATTTGTGTTTTAAAAACACAGCTAATATCTATTATGCCTTAACTTAACAAGCTTTCCACTAAAGTGTTCAAACAAGAAATTTTAACTACATGACCTCGGCTCCAAACCTAAGCCCAATTTGAACCCCCCAATTTGAACAACTTAATTTAACACATTAAACATATCCCCATACCAAACACATAGGCCCAATAATTCAGGATGTTACAGTTCTACCCCCTTAAAGAAATTTCGTCCTCCAAATTACCTGGTCAGAAAAGATGGGGGTATTGCTGTTGCATCGCTTCCTCCGGTTCCCACGTACCCTTTTCAGAATCGTGGTTTCGCATAGCACCTTCACTAACGGAACCATTTTCCTTCGCAACACCTTGACATCACGATCCAAAATTTCCACCGGTTTCTCTTCGAAGGATAGATCAGGTCTTACTTTGATTTCCTCTACTGACACCATATGGGATAGATCCGAACGGTATCGTCTCAGCATAGAGATGTGGAATACATTGTGAATTTGACTTAACTCTGGAGGTAACTCCAACTGATATGCTACTGGTCCTACTCATTTTAACACTTGGTACGGTCCAATAAATCTAGGACTTAACTTACCTTTCCGTCTAAACCTTAGTATCTTCTTCCAAGGTGATACCTTCAAGAAAACCTTGTCACCCACAACAAATTCTATGTCCCTACGTTTTAAATCAGCATAGGACTTCTGCCAGTCCGACGCTTCCTTTAGTCGAGCTCGAATTAACTCAACCTTCTCTTCTGTCTTGGTCACCAACTCGGGACCCAAAATATGACGTTCTCCTAATTCCGTCCACCAGGTAGGAGTACGACACTTTCACCCGTACAATGCTTCATAGGGCACTATCTGAATACTAGACTGGTAGCTGTTGTTGTATGCAAACTCTGCCAATGGTAAAAACTCTTCCCAACTACCCTTGAAATTAATGGCACAACCTCTTAACATGTCCTCCAAGATCTGGATCACCCGCTCAGACTGTCCATCGGTCTGAGGATGAAATGCTGTACTGAAATCCAACTTCGTACCCAACGCTTGATGTAACACCTTCCAAAACCTTGATGTAAACCTAGGATCTCGGTCCAAAATAATTGACACAAGTACTCCATGCAACCTTACAATCTCCGCTATATATATCTTAGCCAACTTTTGTAAAGAATAATTGACTCGAACCGATACAAAATGAGCAGACTTCGTTAATCGATCAACGATCACCCAAACTGAATCTTTCTTAGTAGGCGTGAGGGGTAGCCCACTAACAAAGTCCATTATGATCCTTTCGCACTTCCATTGCGGAATCTTTACCGGCTGTAATAACCCTGATGGCAACTGATGCTCCGCCTTTACCCGCTGATAGGTTAAACACTTACTTACCAATTCAGTTACCTCTTACTTCAAACCCAGCCACCAGATTTGATCTCGTAAATCTCGATACATCTTACTCCCTCCAGGATGCATAGCGTATGTACCTTCATGTGCTTCATACAAAATCCTATGCCTCAACTCTGGATCTTTCGGCATGTAAATCCTTCCTCGAAAACATAACAGTCCTTCCTCGTTCACACTGAATTCTGCTGGCCCATCATTCGAGATAAGCTGCCACTTCTCCTTAAGTAACTCATCGGTCTGTTGCTTTTCCTTTACCTGACTAACCCAAGCGGGTTTTACATGGAGTTCAGCTAATAAACTCCCATCTTTATATAGACTAAGGTGAGCAAACATTGCTCTCAAGTCAGTGATCACCTTACAACTCAGAGCATCCGCCACCACATTAGCCTTCCCCGGGTGGTACTCGATCGAGCAGTCATAATCCTTTAACAACTCGATCCACCTTCTTTGTCTTAGATTCACCTCCTTCTATGTTAACAGGTACTTTAAGCTCTAATGATTGGTATAAATGACAGATTTCTCCCCGTCCAGATAATGCCTCCATATCTTCAAAGTAAATACCACTGCCGCCAATTCTAAATCATGGGTGGGATAATTTGATTTGTGTGGTCTTAACTTCCGAGAAGTGTACGCAACAACCTTTCTATCTTACATCAACACGCATCCTAGTCCCTTGTGTGAAGCATTACAGTAAATCACAAACTCCTTTCCAGCCTCCGGCTGAATCAACACCGAGCCTCCGTCAAAATCCTTTTTAATTTCTTGAAACTCTCTTGCTGCTTATCAGACCAAACAAACGGAACTCATTTTCATAGCAACTTAGTCAACGGTGCCGCAATTAAAGAAAATCCCTCAACAAACCTTCGATAATATCCGGCAAGACCAAGAAAACTCTGAATTTCTACCACCGACTTAGGTGGTTTCTAATCCAACACCGCTTTGATTTTTGAGGGTCAACCCTAATCCCCTCTGCCGACACAATGTGGCCTAGAAAAGTAACTTCCCTTAGCCAAAATTTGCACTTACTGAATTTGGCATACAACTGCTTCTCCCTCAGAATCTCCAAAACCATCCACAGATGACCATCATGCTCCTCCTCCGACTTTGAGTAGACCAAGATATCATCGATAAGCAACATGACACACCGATCTAGGTAAGGTTGGAACCCGGTTCATCATGTCCATGAATGCTGCTGGTGTATTGGTCAAACCAAATGGCATCACCATAAATTTATAGTGACCATAGCGGGTCCTAAAAGCCGTCTTATTAATATCTGCTTCCTTGACCCTAAGCTGATGGTATCCTGACCTCAAATCTATATTTGAAAATACCGAAGCCCCCTTCAACTAATCGAACAAGTTATCGATCCTAGGCAACGAGTACTTGTTCTTAATCGTCAACTTGTTCAGCTGACGATAGTCAATGCACATACACATTGATCCATCCTTCTTCTTAGTAAATAACACCGGCGCTCCCTACGGTGACACACTTAGTCGTATAAACCCTCTATCCAATAACTCTTGAATCTGTGCTTTCAATTCCACCAACTCTTTCGGCGCCATCCTGTATGGAGCAATAGATACCGGCGCTATTCTTGGAAGAAGATCAATTCCAAACTCTACTTCACGATCTAGAGGTAACCCCGGAAGCTCTTCAGGGAAAACATTAGGAAATTTCCTTCATCGTCCTTACGTCCCCAACAGTTATATCCTTAACTTCCAGAGCCCGAAAAAACATTAAAAGCGCCTCACATCCTTTTCTCACCATCCTTTCTACTCTTAGGCGGTCACCATATTCG
>CP106725.1:23941389-23966662 GCA_025506655.1 Gossypium rotundifolium
ATTGTCTCGATAAGGTCGCAGGGTCGCCAAGATGGCGTGGACCTCGATGGCTATGTGTCGTTTATTTTACTGGTAGCTTTGCTACAATACTATTTAGTGCCGCAACCGGTGTTAATCTTGGTGTGTCTGGCTGGGTGGGTCGATTTTACCCCCACGTGGTGTGTTTGGCGGGACGGAGTGGTGAGTAGAGGCTAGATTAGGTAGGATTTCTAGCGCATATCTCTACGATTAATGATCTTGTCTTATTCTTGCATCGATTAATGATATTACATCTTATTCCTTTGCATGGTGATATCTCATTCTTGTTATGGGCCAAGGCCCCCCGATACTATTATGAAGTTGGGCAAAGGCCTTCTTGATTCTTGGCATTGTGATGGGCTCAAGCCCAATCGTTACTGTTACAGGAAAGGGCTTAGGCCCACACTAAACTGGACTGTTATAGTAATGAGCTCAGGCCCAAACTGCATTTATCTACTGTTTAATTGATTGGTTGCTTGTTAAAGGATTACATACTGAGTTTTCGCAAACTCACCCTACATTGCTTAATATAGGTAATCCCGATCGTGGCGGTCGGTTGCTCTGAGGACTCGATGATGGCCACACAATCGCATCATCTTTCATTTTTAGCTTTTGATTTATAAGTAACTGAATTTGGGTATTTTTATGTAATAAGGTCTCTTTAAAGTTATAACTTTAAATTGGGGTTTTTATTTATTTAGTTTGATATAAACTACTAGTTTTAAACAAAGATGGGTTTTCAAAAGGTAACTGTTTTCAAAGACACCACGTTTTCGCAACATTTCCGATAAAAGAAACTTCCGCAATAAATGAGATTTTGAAAATTAATAACGTTTTAAAAGTGATTCGCTTTTAATGATGCATGCTTTGGAAATGAACAACCCGTTTTGGAATCACTGTTTAATAACAAAATAATTAATTGATTTTGAGGATTTCAAAGACAACAAGTTTACGCTAAACACTTCAATGTGACACCGCCAAATTTGGCCATAACGTCTAGGCCGAGTTTGGGGTGTTACATTTAGTGATATCAGAGAGTTACAAAACTCGACTATGGAATAGGTTTTAAACTTTGAATTTCTAAAAGTTGCTTTTAAATAATTTGAAGTGTTCTGGAAGGATTTTCTAATTGTGTGGCACATTGAGTCTCCGCACCGATCCTGTAAGTTCTCTCTAAAAACTGTACTTTGATTTTGGTGAAGCGCCATAGGTAGAATCTTGAGACTACTATAGGTAATCTTGCAAATTCTTTAGTATGGTATACTGAAACTGTAGTAAACTAGTAGACACCGATAGAAACTGCATTGTGTAAAAACAAACTCTAAATTACTGCTTTTCATAAGACGTCTATTAATAAACAACTAGAACTCTAAACCCATTTTGGAATCACCGTTTAATAACAAAATGATTAATTGATTTTGAGGATTTCAACGACAACAAGTTTACGCTAAACACTTCAATGTGGCACTGCCAAATTCGGCCATAACGTCTAGGCTGGGTTTGGGGTGTTACAATATACATTAAATAAAAATTACTACAATTAATAACTAGTTTCGGATTATAGAAATAAAAATCGAAAATTCTGAGCTATTCGACGTCGACTTTATCTTTTTCGCTTTTAGTCGATGATTCCACTACGACGTTAGCTACGAAAATAAAACAATTAAAATTCATCAATACAATACAACATAATTCAATTTCATATTTAATATTTCAATTTTTACTCAAATATTGCCTAAATTTCAATTCAGTCCCTAAACCGAGACTAACTTTTATTATTCACACTTAGTTCTTTATTTTCATGCAAATTCCACTTTAGACTAAATTCAACTCTATTTTCACATAAATCCCTAAATTTTAAAATTTTTACAATTTAGTCCTATTACTCATAACTTATAATTTTTTTAGCAATTTAATCCCTTTCTAATTCTAACTTAAAATCTATCAATTTAATCCCTAATACTTCAAATTATTAGACATAGACAACATCTAAAAATCCAATAATTTCTAAAATTTCAAAGATAGGTTAAGCGTTATTTAATACTAGGATTTGAAAAACATAAAATTACAAGAAAATGGACTAAATTGACAACCCTTGAAACCCTAACTTTTCTCTTTCTTTCTTTCTCTTTTCTTTTCAATTCCTTTTCTTTTCTTTTATTTTTTTGTTTTAATTATAATAATAATAATAATAATAATAATATATTTACATAATTAATAAGCAATACATATTTTATTATTAAATACATATGTTTATTATTATTAAACATGTTCTTACTAACACCATCCACTTGTCAATTTATGGCTTAATTGCTTATTTAGTCCCTTCACTTTTTCTCTAATCTATAATTCAACTTTCTCCCTATATGCAATCTAGTCCTTCCACCTAATTACTCTTAATTTAAACAAATTCACCTAATCAAAAGCTAATTAACCACACAACTAACTTCGTAAATATTTTTACGAAAATGGAGACCCGAAAGTACACTTTCCAATACCCGTGACTATAGGGTCGTTACAATCCTTGGGAGATATTGTTTGGAACTTTGGTTCCTTAACCATACAATTTATGGTTAAGGGTGAACCATGTCTTATTCATGGTATTGTTCTGGGCTCATTAGCAGCAAAAAATAGTGGCTCGAATTCAAGATGTTTTGTGGCTATGGGGCAAGCTTTGGGGCCTTATACCTTAGTAATAAGCTCACTTGGTCAAGTGACACTTTCGGCTATGGTAGTCAATGATAGTAATGAACAGCTTCAAGGGTTATTAGAAGACTTTATTGATGTCTTTCAAGTGCCAAAAGGGTTACCACCACCTCGATTGCAAGACCATAGAGTTCTCTTGAGAGATGAAGGGGCTGTAGTTAAAATTCGACCTTACAGATATCCTACCATTCAAAAGGGAGAGATGGAAAATTTGATTCAAGAGATGATCCAAGCTGGGATAATCAGGGATACAAAATAGCTCCTTTTATTCTCCTATAGTGATGGTAAAAAAGAAAGATGGAAGTTGGAGGTTGTACGTTGATTACAGACAATTAAATCAACATACACTCAAGGATAAGTTTTCCATCCCCATAATTGAGGAGTCTTTGGATGAGTGGGGAAGCTCGGTGTTTTCTAAACTAGATTTGAGATTCAAATATCATCGATTTGATTGTGGGAACCGATGTACATAAAACATCATTTAAGACACATGAGGGGCATTATGAGTTCCTAGTTATGCCCTTTGGCCTCACTAATACTCCCTCAAGCTTTCAGGCTCTTATGATTCAGTATTCAAACCATTGCTGAGGAAGTTTGTGCTTGTATTCTTCGATGACATACTGGTATATTCAAAGTCTTAGTCCGAACATTTGCAACATTTGAGAATAGTTCTTCTCATATTAGGGGAGCAACAATTGTTTGCTAAAATGAATAAATGTTGTTTTGGTACTTCTCAAATTGAGTACCTTGGACATGTCTACATGAAGGAATAGTATCCATGGATAGATCCAAGATTTAATGTATTTCTTCATGGCCTATTCCTCAATTAGTAAAAGAATTAAGAAGCTTTCTCAGGCTATCCGAATATTATAGGAGATTCATTAAACACTACGGGGAGCTAACCAAGCCCCTTACAGACTTATTAAAAAAATGCTTGGGGTTGGTCTGAACAGGAAACTTTAGCTTTCTAATCATTAAAAGAAGCCTTATGTGCAGCACCTGTCTTGGTGTTACCGAACTTTTAACTTGAATTCACGATGGATATTGATGCGAGTGGGTTTGGAATTAGAGCAGTGCTGCAATAGCAAGGGAGACCGATGGCTTTCTTTAGCATGGCCTTAGGTGTAAGACATCAAGCTCTATCAATCTATGAAAAGATGTTAGCAGTTTTATTGGTTGTTAGGAAGTGTCATTCCTACCTTGTGGGGAAACATTTCAAAATTCAAACCAATCACCAAAGCCTGCGGTTCTTGTCTAATCAAGTAGCTATCACTCCATTTCAGCAACGGTGGGTAGCTAAAATGTTAGGTTATAACTTTGAGCTCTCCCACCAAAAAGGTATCAACAACAGGATGCTCTCTCTCGATAGCCTCAGCTGGAGCAAGGTCAGTTCTTTCAATTATCAACTAGTTTTGTCATTTCTGGACTCTTAGAGCAGGTGAAACAATCATATGAATTAGATGATAAGTTGAAAAGGATCATACAAGATATCCAACAGCATAGATATCAAGACCAAAAGTACTCTTGGGATGGGCGATTTTTGTAAAGGAAACGAAAAATTATGGTGGGGAAGAACCTAAAGTTTCGAAGGGAATAGTTTCACAATTTTCATGCTAGCACCGTAGGGGGTCACTCGGGTATCCATGCTACTAGGAAATGTTTAGCTAGTTTGCTATACTGGAAAGGCCTAACAACTGATGTTAAAGACTAAATTAGGGAATGTTTGGTCTATCAGATATGCAAGAGTGAGACAGTAGCATCTTCTAGACTGCTTTAGCCTTTACTTGTGCCTGATCGAGCATGGTCCATTATCAGCTTAGAGTTCATTAAAGGATTACTGAACTCAAGCAGGAAAAATTCCATTTTGGTTATGGTGGACCACTTGACTAAATATGGTCATTTTTTGGCACTATTTCACCCATAAACAGCTAAATAAGAGTATTTGAATCATGTTTCTAAACATCATGGCATGTCTGATTCAATTATATTAGATAGAGACAAAATTTTTGTTAGTGGGTTTTGGTAGGAACTATTTCAAAGAGCTGGTACTAGACTTCTATTGTCCACAGCATACCATCCTCACACGGATGGTCAAACAGAGGTATTAAATCAGTGTCTTGAGAATTATTTGAGATGCATGACTGGAGAATGTAACACCCCTAACCCGTATCCATCGTCAAAATAGGGTTATAGAGCATTACCAAAACTTTCAAAACATTAACAAATATTTCATGTAAATTTCTATTCATTAACAAAGATTATTTATATCGTCCCTTAAAAGGACCCTCGAGGCCCAATACGAGCATTAAAATCAAGTCGGGACTCACTCAGAACCTCTAGAATTTTTTGTAAAATTTCAAAAATTTTCTACGTTACAGTGCTCATACGCCCATGTGACCCTACGACACGCCCGTGCTACAGGCTGTGTTCGACCCCGTGTAACTCTCTAACTTGTGCACATGACCATGAGACATGCTCGTGTGCTAGGCCGTGTAATTAATTAAATTATTTTGAAATTAGGTATAGGTTTCACACGACCAAGACACAAGCCCGTGTTTTAGGCCGTGTAGCACACACAGCTGAGACACACGCCCGTGTCTCTACCCGTGTACTCAATTCTGAGCATTCTGTTTCTTAATTTTAAGGTACAGGGGACACACGGCCTAACTACACGCCCAAAATCACTTTAATGTCCTACCCATGTGTCTGCCTGTGTGGACAAAATAAAGCCATTTCTAGCTTCATTTCTCACCCAAAATCACTTTAATGTCTTGCATTAAAACTCACGTCCAAATACCAACCATTTCAAGCATTCAAATTAAGCAAACTCTATCATTCCACAAGGCATATCATTAATGGCATACATGTTTATAATCTTACCTTGGTTTAATCCATATGTTAGACATAATTTGATCAATTACTTAACATATATGAAGCTACCATTGTATGAAATTACAAGTACATCAAAACAAGCCATTACTAGCCATTCCAATGGCTAGACTACAAACATCATTATCAAGCCACTAATAGCCAAGTTGTCCTATACATGCCATTATACCAAAATGATTTTACTATATATACCCAAAATGATTAGTAGATGGTGTGACGATGCTCCAATGATCTCCAACCTTCGCGAGCTTCCGAGCACCATAAAATAAGTGAAAATAAAACAGAGTAAGCATTACATGCTTAGTAAGTTCATATAACAGAAACTAAACTTACCAAATCACATTTATTAACATTAAGCATTCAATAAAATGCTTTTCATCAATTTGGAAAATTTACCTAAACACATACACATATGCATCAAGTAAGGATAGATGAGCTCATCATGCAATATTCTTTCAAGACATTATCATTTCATCTCATAAATCTCTCATCATGCCAAGAGTTTAGTCCGTTGAACCATTGAAATTTCGATGGATGCTCAAGTAGTACACTCAAAGTGTACAATTCACTAAGCCGTCAATTCTTATTCAAAAGTACCCATTAGGGCACTTAATCAAGAACACACTCTTGAGCCACATATCGTATGACAGGATTACCAGTCCAGGCTAAATCCTAATTGTAACATATACTCGAGAGGTATCGTATCAGGATTACCCATCTAGGCTAAATACTTTCTACAATGAGGTCAATAGGATTACTCTTCTGAGCTAAATCCCGTCTGCAACACATGCAGGACCTCAATTATTTTGGGAAAGCACATATATTCATCGGAATTCAATATTCAAATAGGACTTAACCCCTTTTTCACCACTTCAAGCATGCATTCAATTTTTCATTATAGCAATAAACTAATTCACATCAACATAAGTCACATTAGATACAAACAAAACATTCAATTAACCATATTCACATGCTCGATTAAGTTACACGAACTTACCTCGACAATTGTTTGCGTATAAAAATCTACTAATCCTAAACATTTTCTTTTCCTCGGTCTAACCTCGAATTTGTGTTGTCCGGATCTATGTAAATAACTTTAATCATCAATTTCACACATTTCATATTCAGTTGGACTCAATTTACGTCCTAGGAAAAATTATCATTTTGCCCCTAACTTTTCCATAAATTCCAATTTCATTTCTAAGCTCAGAAAATGAAATTTATGCAATTTTCTCCATATTCCAAGCCTAACCAAAATTTTAATATAGAATTCACAGAACATATTTTCTATAAATTTCAAAATTTTTCATCAATTTTCACAACCTTACATTTTAGTCCCTAAATCATGTTTTCATCATAAATCACTTTGTAAAAGTTGTTTATCTATCAACAACCTTTCATTTTCTACCATAAATTTCTAATTTTCAGCATATTCATCCATGACCTTTTTTCCATACTTTGATAACTTTTCAAATTGATCCCCCAAATAGATAGATTAAGCTATCCCGGTTTCAAAAATATCAAAATTACTAAAAATGGGACAAGGAAACTTACTCAATTAAGCCATGAAAGTTTCTTCTCTCTCTCTCCTAGGGTTTCCATATATTTTAGGTTGAAGATTATATAAAATTAAGATGATATCTTTTATCATCTTTTTAATTAATTAATTATTTTTCAATTTCCAATTTAGTCCTTTCCCTTTTTCTATATTTCCATGAATGAGTCCCCAAAATATCTACATACTTTTCTAAAATGGTCTAATTACCATATAAGGACCTCTAGTTTTGAATTCCATAGCTATTTAATCTTCATAGCAACTAGAATTCAACTTTTACATTTTATGCGATTTAGTCCTTCTCATAAATAAACACATAATCAATAAAATTTTCTTATCAAAATTTTCACACGACATCTCTAACATAATACGGACCATGTAATAAAATAAAAATAAATTTTATTTTAGATCGAATTTGTGGTCTCAAAACTATTATTTGATTTTACTGAAAATGGGTTGTTACAGAGAAACACCTGCAAATTAGTTCCATTGGTTACCCCTCAAAGAGTGGTGGTATAACTCATCCTTTCACTCTTCCATTCAGCTTACCCCATATGAAGCTTTGTATAGACAGTCGCCACCTCAACACATGCCCTACTTAGTAGGAGTCTCATCAGTGGCAGTGGTTGACAGAAGCTTGCAGGCTTGGGAGGCTACAAGGAAGTTATTGCAATTCCATCTCAAAAGAGCTCAGGCTCGTATGAAGCAGTTAGCTAACAAACATCGATTTGAGAAGAGCTTCCAAGTTGGTGATTTTTTATACTTGCGACTGCAACCTTATAGGCAGCTGACAGTTAGGAAGGTTCTTCATAAAAAATTATCTCCCAAGTATTATGGACCCTTTCCTATGATTAAGAAAGTGGGGAAAGTGGTGTATACTCTACAACTACCCCCGGCCTCCTGTATGCACTCGACATTTCATGTTTCTCAATTGAAGAAACATATCAGATCAGCTCCTACTCAAGCTCAATTACCCTTGTTTGATGCTTGTCGAAACCTTTTTTTTTTAAATTGACTTTTATTTTGAAATAAACAAAAATGGAGTTGCCACCAGTCTTTTTTTATGAGTTGTGATAGGATCACCTCGTAATTTGATCGTTTTAATAAAAGGTTTGATTTACTAAATCAATGATTTTTGGTCTACAAAATTCAAAAAATGGGCACGGGAGTCAGTTACGCACGAGGAAGGATTAGCACCCTCGTGATGCTCAAAATTGATACTTGGTTGATTACATGATGTCTTTAGTGTCGAAAATTGACAATTTGAAGAGAATTTAAAATACGATTCCTTATTAAGACATTACTTAACTAAATTAATTTTCACGAAAAGAGGTTTATTTCAACTTAATAAAGACGAAAGGATCATGTCCCATAAGTCAGGACACAATGCCTTAAATCCTCGAAAATGAGAACAAACGCTAAAATCTTATTTTTTATTCATTTTAAAGTAGATATTTGACTATCTCGATTTAAAAAAAAAAAACTTATGATATAGTGATAATGAGCTAATATAAAATGGCTATGTGGGTAGAATGATAAATAATAAGTAAATAAAGAAATATTGTAATAATAATATAATTATAATCATATTATAGTGATGATAAATAAATAAAGTGACTTAAGATAAATAAAAATGGAAGATGCACGATTTAAATAAATAAATAAATGGACATGACATGCAAGTGCCAAAAATAATGAAAGAAATAATAGAATAAAATGAATACCAAAAAATAAAAATAAAATAATAATGACAATAACAAATAAAAAAATTGCGCTAATAAAAACATGTATAGAATCTAATTCTTAAGTATGTATAAAAGGAAGTAATAAATAAATAAATAAATAGAGAATAATAATAATAATAATAATAATAATAATAATAATAATAATAATAATAATAAAGACATAAAAGAAAAAATAAATGCTCTATAAAAAGAAAATAAAAAATTTTAAATATTAGAAAAAGTAAAGGAATAATAAATAAGTAAATAGGTAAATAAATAAATAAAAGAATTAAAACAAGTAAAGCACTTAATCTTAACTTTAATGAAATTAAAAGGTAAATCGGGATAAATAAATAATAAAGGGGCGAAACTATAATAAAATAAATGAATAAATAAATAGAGGACTAAATTGAAATTTAAATGAAATTTAGGGGGATAAATTGTAAATAAAAAACTAATAAAACAGGATAAAGGACCAAAATGAAATGCGAAAAAATAAGGACTAAATGGGAAAATATCCCAAACCCCATTAAAAGCACCGTTCCTATGGAAAATCGGGGACTAAATAGAAAATAAAATGAAATTAAATGGTGCAATCTAAAAGAAAAAATAAAGGAATTAGAACCAGATTGAAAAACAATTAAAAAGCAGAATGACTGGAGCGGCAATTAGACCCTCCCCTAAAAACACGTGGATCCTAGAGGGACTCGGGTCGGGTCGTGGGGTCGTAGGCCAAAACGACGACGTTTTGGCGTCTGAGGAAACAAGCCAAAACGGCGTCGTTTTGGAGGCCTATTTAAGTAAAAAAAATTCCCAAAAAATCATTTCACCCCCATTTTTTAAAAAAAAAAAATCTGAAAACCTCTTCCTTCTCTCTGGGCACAGTCCAGAATCCGACCAAGGGAGCCGTCGGGCTCCGCCATGCCTGGCCACCGGTCGTCGGCGATGGCTCCGTCGTCCGCGGTGGCCAGCAAAATATAAAAGGCCCCGTTTGATCGCATTGGCCTACTGAACTTAGATCGGAACTCGCTTTTTCAAAAAAATCACCAAATCACATAAATCTCGAAGAAACCTTTCATTTTTTTTAAATAAAAAACTTTCGTCAAAACCACCTATCATTAGAGGTGGTGGCCTTGTCTACTCACGATGGCAGAGCGTGAGGACTCAAGTAAGCTCTTCCTTTTATTTTTTATTTTTATAAATTTTTTATATGTATAAAAAATAGATTCAGAGAAAAATAATAAATGAAAGAACAAAAGTCACCTTCAAATTTTGCATTCTATTTATTACTTTTTTGTATTACTTTTTTTTTGTCTTTTCGTCTCTAAAAAAATACATTGGAATTGTTATGGCCTTTTATAGCCAATTCACAATATATATTTTTTTATCTATTTTTCTACTATTTCAACTGCCTGTGTTTGGTTTCTGTCTTTTCTTTCTTTTCCTTGCAAGCGGTGACAGTGGTGGTGGCAGGCATTTGGTGGAGCAGGTGGCGGCAAAAGCTAGGGTTTTTTGTGTTTTCTGTTTAGGTGTTGTGGGCTAGGGTTGTTTTGGGTCATTGGGTTTTTATTATTTGGGTTTTGAAATTTAGGTAGGATTTTTTGTAATTGGACTTGCTATTATTTCATTTTTATATTTTTTTTGGTTTGTTTTTTTGTTTGGGCCCGGGCAAATTTGGGCCTTTACAGCTGCCCCTCTTTGCTAATTATCGTGTAACGAGGATAGATCAAAGACTTAAAAAAGGGCCATATTTGCCTGGTCTTGCAGAATCTCGACCTCTTTGGTGCTCCTCTCTTTCAAGTAGCTTTATTTCAACCTACTGCTCCACTGCAACTTTAGGGAGATAGGATTTGTTATCTTTAACCTGTCCCACTACAACTCTAGGGTGATAAGACTACAACTTCAGGGAGATAAGATTTATGGCTTGAATCTGCTCCACTACAACTTCAGGGAGATGAGATTCACTATCTTCAATCTACTCCACTACAACTTCAGAGAGATGAGATTCACTATCTTCAATCTACTCCACTACAACTTCAGAGAGATAAGATTTGTAACTTGTAGCTTTAATCTGTTCCACTGCAACTTCAGGGAAATAAGATTCACATCTTCAATCTGCTCTACTGCAACTTCAGGGAGATAAGATTTGTGGCTTTAATCTGCTCTACTGCAACTTCAGAGAGATAAGATTTGTTATTTTCAATCTGCTCCACTACTACTTCAGGGAGATAAGATTTGCTATCTTCAATATACTCCACTACAACTTCAGGGAGATAAGATTCACCATGGTAGATTTGATCCGTCCTACTGCAACTTCAGAGGTATAGATTTGTGGCTTGTAGCTTTAATCTATTCCACTACAACTAGGGAAATAAGATTCGCTATCTTCAATCTGCTCCACTGCAACTTCAGGGAGAGAAGATTTGCTATAATAACTTCAATCTATCCCACTGCAACTTCAGGGGTATAGGATATGTAATTTCATTGATCTGTTACACTGTTTTTCGGGAAACATGACCTCTAGAATCCATTTCATGGGTCTATGCCAAGTGATTAGGATGTTATGATCAGAATGAATCGAATGCTCCTAACTAGATATGTATGAATGATGTTTGCATGAATGCAAAATGTCATTTTTTTATAATGATCTCTTTTTAATGCTTAGGTTGACATTGCTCGTTGTTCATTGAGGTTTTATCACTGAAGTATTATCCTGCCTTTTTGTGCAGCTGGTATCTTTGATAGGAAACTCGAAGAAATAATCACAATTTAGACTATTCTTTCCCAAATGTTTCCAACTCTTAGATTTGGTTAGTTCTAATCAGTGGTCCTACTTCAGGTCCTTATACTATTTAGAAAACTTTCAGAGCAATATGCAGAACTCCTTTTACTTGAATATTATTAGTCCATTAATCATTATTTCAATGTAAAAATGCTTGAAAAAGATTGTAACAATGGACAGGATTGAAATTTATTGGGAGCACAGCTCGAAATGTATAAATTAATCAAAATAAAAATTTTGCTAAAATACAAAGTGAGTAATATGAACGTAGGTGCCCCAAATACCGTAGCATGAGCTTCTTCGTACAAACTTATCGAGGACCATTTTGAACTTGATATGTGTTTAAAAGACCTAGAGTACTTTGTTGATGCCCCAAGATGCAGCATCCCACCTTCTTGTTAATTCGGAGAGGACAAGACTACCACATGCCCCATCTTCGATCAAAATTTGAATTACCCTTTCTTGGGTTTTCAACTCAAAACCCCTTTGGTCTTAAGGTGCCCTTTGCGAGTTTTCACCTTGGCCTCTCCCCTTTTTTTAAGTGAAGTATTTCTTGACTGAGTCCGAATTCACAAGATTAGGTAGGTTTTTCTATCCATCTCGGTCAAAATCAATGTTCCTTCAGAAAAGGGCATCTTTACAACATAAGGTCTTTCCCAGTTTGGCATCCACTTTCCTCTGAAATCCTTTTGTATAGGCAAGATCTTTTTCAATACCAGGTCTCCTTCATAGAATTCTCTGGGATGAACCTTTTTATTTTAAGCCCACATCATTCATTTTTGGTGCATCTGGTCATGACAAATAGCTTTCAACCTCTTCTCTTCAATCAAGTTCAATTGATTGTATCAAGATTGGATCCATTCTGCTTCATCCAATTTCAACTCCGCCAAAACTAGGAGAGAAGAAATCTCGACTTTGATGGGTAAAACTGTCTCCATTCCATAGATCAATGAGAAAAGCGTTGCCCGGTGGAGGTCTTAGTAGATGTTTGATAAGCATAAAAGGCAAATGGTAACTTCTCATGCCAATCTTTATAAGTCTCAGTCATTTTCCCCACGATCTTCTTAATGTTCTTATTGGCTGCCTCCACCGCACCATTCATTTTTGGGCGATATGGTGATGAGTTGTGGTGTTTGATCTTGAACTGACTTGTTGTGTTTGATCTTGAACTGACTGCAGACTTCCGATATCGTGCTGTTGTTCAAATTCAGTGCATTGTCAGATATAATCCTTTCTGGCATTCCATATCGACATATAATCTCTTTCTTCAAGAATTTGCTAACTGCTGACTTCGTGACATTGGTGTAAGAAGTGGTCTCTACCCACTTGGTAAAGTAATCGATGACCACAAAGATGAATCGATGCCCATTGGAAGTTTTTGGCGATATCGACCTAATAACATCCATGCCCACATAGAGAAAGGCCATGGAGAAGTCATGACATGAAGAGGTGAAGGAGGTACATGAATTTTGTCTCCATATACTTGGCACTTATGACATCTCTTGGCGTAATACATCCTCTTGTTTGTTCACTTTGACCATAGAAGTTAAGGTAGCCAGGGCATTAGCCATTTGATTTTCATCTCATGGGAGATAGCAGAAGGTGATGTCATCAAACTCTTCAATTAGCTCTAGAACCAGCCTTCGATAATTGATCAATTTGGGGTCTCTCGTCTCCCATTCACCCTTGAGTTGATAAAACACTAGTGCAAAATCCCTATATACCTCTAGCACTTTGATCTTACATTCTATGGCTGCACGGATACCCATGATGCATGATTCATATTCTACCATATTATTTGTGTAATCAAAAATCCAATTTACTAGTAAAGGAAAATGATCTCCGTTTGGGGATATCAGACTGCCTCGATTTTGTTACCTACAACGTTTGAGGCTCCATCAAAGTTTAGCTTTCAAGGATGACCTTCTTGAAAATACTCTTTAGTGGTTGCCACATATATTAGATCTTCATTCGAGAAATCAAAGTTTAAAGGCTCGTAATCTTCTGGAGCTCTGCTGGCCAGAAATCTGCTATTGCGCTCCCTTTTATAGCCTTCTGATTCACATAGACTATATCAAATTCAGAAAGTAAAATTTTCCACTGGACCATTCTTTCATTCAAAGCCATCGACTCTATCATGTACTTTAGAGGATTCAATTTTGAGATGAGCCAAGTAGTGTGGTACAACATGTACTATCTTAGCCTTGAGTTATCCAGATTAAACCGCAACACAACTTTTCAATTGATGAATATCTTGTCTCACATTCAGTAAACTTCTTACTGAGGTAATATATCACTCTTTCTTTTCTCCCTGACTCATCATGTTGGCCAAGCACGCATCTCATGGAATTTCCAAATACTACCAAGTACAATATCAATGGTTTATTTAGGCTAGGTGGCATCAGTACTGGGGCATTGGACAAGTAATGTTTAACCTTGTCGAAAGTCTTCTGGCACTCCTCATCCCAAACGCCTAGATTGTGTTTCTTAAGGAAACGAAATATAGGGTTGCATTTCTCAGTTAGTTATGAAATGAACCGGGTGATGTAATTTAGTCTTCCTAGGAAACCTCAAACTTCTTTTTGAATGCGAGGTGGAGGCAACTCCTGTATAGCCTTAACTTTATCTGGGTCGATCTTTATCCTCTTTTCATTGACTCCAAAATCTAGCAATTTTCCGACCTAGCCCCGAAGGTACATTTTGCTGGATTGAGCTTTAGCTGGAATTTTCTCAATCTCAAGAACAATTTCCTTAAGACTAGTACATGCTCCTTCTCTGTTCGGGACTTTACGATCATATCATCAACATAAATTTTGATTTCCTTATGCATCATGTCATGAAACAAGGTTACCATGGCTCTTTGGTACGTTGCTCTCACATTTTTCAGTCCAAATGGCATAAGTTTAAGTAAAATGTTCCCCACATGGTTATGAATGCGGTCTTATCCATGTCTTCAAGATGCATCTTTATTTGGTTGTATCTTGAGAAACCATCCATGAAGAAGAATAGTGAGTAACCTGCCGTGTTGTCCACTAAAGTGTCGATACAAGGCAATGGGAAATTATCTTTCGGGCTAGTTTTGTTCAAATCCTTGTAGTCTACGTACATTCATACTTTCCCATTTTTTAGGGATGGGGACGACATTGACTACGTATTCTGAGTATTTAACCACTTGTAGGAAACCAACGTCGAATTGTTTCTTGACCTCCTTTTTTATTTTAAGCAAAACGTCGAGCCTCATCTTTTGGAGCTCTGTTGAACTGGCTTTCACTCTTTCTTTTGGGGAGCCTGCGTACCACGATATCAGTACTTAACCCGGGCATGTCTTGATATAACCATGCAAAGACATCCTTGAATTCTTAAAGTAACTCCATGAGGTCCCGCTTTGTCTCTGCGATAATGTAAGCTCCAATCTTCACCTCTTTTTCCTCTCCTAAGCTCATAATTTCCACTGACTCTTTGTAAAGCAGGATTTGTTTCTCATCTTGTTCTACCATCCTCAACAAATCAGGATATAGGTTATAGTCTCAATCATCTTCAAAATCCTTATAATCCTCAATACACATATCTTGCTCAAAAGGAGACTCTAAATCAGTAGCAGCGTCGTTCATATCATTGATATCTGGAGACTTGTTATAGGGGTGAAGGAAAATCCAAAAAATAAAAGAATCTAAGAATAATTATCTGTATGGTATGATTATGAATGAAATGAAAAAATAAAAGAATATTTACTCAAGATGATACGCAAAGATGCATCTTATTAAAATAAAAATGTTGGACATAAGCCTATTTCACAAAAGGATTCTTATTGTTCCTAGGCTTAGAGCAATAAGCGTGTTTTGAACATTACTCTGAATTATCTCTAAAAACTACAGGAATCTCTTCCGCAGTCCAATTGTTCAGAACACTTCCAGGTACATAGCGGTAGATCGTAATAAATTTTCTCTCCCAATTCCTTCTTCGGATATGGTGTTGATGTTCAGACTTCCTAACATTTCTTCTGCGGTTTCTTTTCTTGACATCTTTCGTTCAGGGTGAATAGTTCCTTCTAACACAAAATTTCTGGATATATGAGGAAAGGTCATTGGATTCCACTTGACCTCTTCCCCACTCATTCGTGCTCTTCTTCTTTCTTGCTTCTTCTTCAGCTCTCTCTTCTTTTGCCTTGCATTTTGCTTGTATCTTAAGCCAAAACGGTCTCATTTGTCCATTAGCATGGGTGCCTCGACCTTCACTTGGAGGTATTTCCCAAGTCCCCTTCCAAGCAAAGCTCCTTTCCCAACCGTCATTTGTAGGCCCATCCTCGTAGTTTTGGATATTTTGGGTATTTGGACCTTGTTTCCTTCAAGGATGAAAGTTGCATTCACAAATTGCAAAGATCAAAAGGAATATTCTATCGCTTCATCGTTTGCCCCTATGTTTGGCGCGTCACTGGTTACGGATGCAATAATGTCTTCTTCCGTATTTAGTGTCATCAGTCGACCCTCAGTTACCAACTTTAGCTTTTGGTGCAGTGATGAAAGCATTGCCCCAGCTGAGTGAATCCAAGGCCTCCCCAATAAGTAATTATAAGAAGGCTTGATGTCCATCACCAAGAAATCTACCTCATACGTGTTTGGACCAATCAAAAGGGGTATCTCAATCTTTCCTATCACCCCTTTTTTTCATACCATCGAATGCTCTCACTATATTTTGGAATGTCTTCATGTGAGAGCTATCCACTGGTAATCTGTTCAGCGTGGATACAGACAAGACGTTTAGTGTAGAGCCATTGTCTATTAACACACTGGCATTGTATGTCCTTTGCAGCGGTGGTGATATGCTGAGCCTTTGTAGATCCCATGCCCCTAGAGGTATTTCATCATCACTAAAAAAGATAAAGTTATCGGTACTTATATTGTTAACTAGGCAGTCTAGCTTTTTTACAGAGATATCATTAGCGACATAATTTTCATTCAACACCTTCATCAACGCGCTACGATGAGTCTTTGAGCTCGAGGCAAAGCTAGTACTGATATGTGAGCTGGTTGTTTGTGTAGTTGTTCTACAATGTTGTACTCGCTATACTTTAAAATTTTCAAGAATTCCCTAGCCTCGTTCAGTTACTAGCTCGTTAACTGGTGATTCAAGCCTAACCGTCTTTTCCTTTTTATACTCAACTGCTGGGGTCTTTCTTTTAACGGGCTCGTTTCTTGTACTTGCAGGGTCATAACGCCTCCCACTACGTGTGTAGAAACCCACATCTTGGCCTCTTCTAAAGCACTAGTCGGGTTCTCTTCTCCTGGGATCGTCACGCTCCAGTCATAATTCAGGAACCTCTTGATGTCCTTGTAGGGAAAGGCTATAGGTTTTTGGATTATGGCCCTTGGTGCAATTTGTACCCCGGCTTCATTGCTTCTTGGTCATGAAATAACAACCACTAAGTGGTTGACTTTATAGACCTTCTCTGTTAACCCTTCTTCTGAGGAGCACACATATTCTCCTTCTGAGCCTTTGGCATATTCAAGAATTCTAGCTCCTTATTATCCATCAGATTTTGCACTAGGGCCCTGAATTTAACGCATTCCTGGATCTCATGACCTTCTTCAACATGGAACTCACAGTAGTTCCTCATCCTTTCGGGTCTCTCCTTTGAATCCTATTTGGTTAATCATCCCTCTACCATTTTCTTCCAAACCCATTTTAGTGGGGTTTTTAGTTCCGTTACATTCATCTTGGTTCTCTTCCCTCCACTCTTAATTATCGCGTTTACCCCTTTATCAAAATGATTGGGTAACAGATTTCCTGCCACATTAGGTTCCGATGGATCATTGAACTTCACAATTGAGTTTTTAAAAGCAGTGTAGTTCTTGATTGAGTGTCTCGTGATTCCCGCGTGGTACTCACATTGAGCATTCGCATCTTACCATTTGGGGAATAGAGGTTGCTTAGGTTTCAAGTAGAAAGGGGTTACCACATGTGCATCAAACAGACTCTGATACAACTCCCTATATGTCATCGGGATGGGTGTGAACTGGAGCCTTTCTGTATTTGGCCTTAGGTTGGATTCTTACCTTAGAGGGCCCTGATGGCTAGTAGTCACTATCCTTGGCTGG
Source organism: Gossypium rotundifolium (assembly GCA_025506655.1). Lineage (NCBI taxonomy): Eukaryota > Viridiplantae > Streptophyta > Magnoliopsida > Malvales > Malvaceae > Gossypium > Gossypium rotundifolium. The sequence continues at coordinate 23,959,159 of CP106725.1, forward strand.
CCTACAGTGATTGGTTTTGAATAATCCTTGTTATATATGCTTACATTATTCACCTTGTTTTTCTTCTTTCTCAAGGCTGATCTTTTGGAGCTTTCCGCATCTATCTTACCACTTCTCACTACATTTTCAATTATTTCACCAAAAATTACTATATTCGATAAGCTCTTAGTAGCGCTTCCCAACATATGGTTGATGAACAGGGCTTTTAAAGTATTAATGAAAAGAATTGTGGTTTCTTTCTTCAGAAGAGGTGGCTAGACTTGCATTGCCACCTCTCTCCATCTTTGGGCATATTGCTTGAAGCTCTCACTTTGCTTCTTCTTCATATTCTGCAACGTGATTTTTTCGGGTGTTATGTCCATCACATGACTATATTGCTTCATAAAAGCTTGTGCCAAGTCTTTTCATGAATTGATTTTGGCACGGCTCAGTTGGTTGTACCATTTGGCTGCTGACCCGATCAGACTGTCTTGGAAGCAATGAATTAATAATTGGTCATTATTAACGTGTTCTGTCATCCTTTGACAAAACATCATAATGTGAGCTTCAGGATAGCTAGTCCCGTTATACTTTTCAAACTCTGGAGTTTTGAATTTTGGAGGGAGCACTAGGTCTGGCACCAAACTCAAGTCCATAGCATTAATTTCGCACTGATAATCAACATTTTCCATTACTTTGAATTTTTCTTCTAACCATCTCCATCGATCTTCAAGTTGCTTTGGTAGTTCCACTCTTGCTTTTTCCATTTCTGCCATATCATCTAGATCAGGAACAATAGGATTGGTTGGATTATCCCCCAGATTGGAGCCTAAACCCGTTGGATAGTTCGTTGGTGCCGAAGTACCAGTCTGATATTATTGGGGTCTGATAGTAACGGGTACCCTTCGTGGGTACACCTCTAGTTGTGCTTGGGCGTTAATCGGGGCAAAACTCGGGGGGTAGATAAGGTCATCATTATCATCCCCTGAGTTGACCACAGTGCTCTTCTCTTTTTCAAGTCCTCCAGCCAGCAACTGCGCCAATTGGCTTATCATACTTATTTGGGATTCCTGTATTTGATCCCTCATCTCCTGTTGTACTTTTGCTAACTGTTCTTGCAGCTGTACTTGCAACTGGTCTTGCATTTCCATTTGAATCTGTTCTAGCCTTTCTAACATTTGATCCATTACTTTAGTTTTAGTGTGAGTACTGTAATGATATTCAGTTGGTTAGCTCTTGTTGATTTCCAGGTTAACTGTCATAATATCGATTAATTTGGTTTTTTTGTGAAATTTAATGTATATGATGCAATGTAATGCAAATGCATGGAATGAATGCAAAAAGAGACATTGACTCTGATTCAATTCTATTAGAATAGCTTTACTAGAAAATAAATTTCTTTACATAAAACGGATTACATATACGGCTTTGCCCTAATACTCAAAGCCTTAACCTTCCTAAGAAGCCAAGCTAACTCTCGACCCCGATCCGATTCTAATTTATACTTCAAGCTTAGCACGTCAGCCTGAACTGCTAGGGTTTGCAAATGATCGGCCACCTCTCGTATTTGAGCCACAACTTCAGCCATTATATGGTCTCTATCCTTGACCTGACCTTGAGAATGGTGGAGTTACTCTTTCCAATGCTCATTGTTTGCTTCAAGGAGTTCAACTCGGAGTTCACAATTTTGTAATATGGTTTCGAGCTTTTCTAATTTTCCTTTCAGCTCTTCAATCTTGTTTAGGCTCACTTTTAGCTCAATTGTAGAGTTGCGACTACGATACTGATGAAGTGACTTTTCTAGCTCTGCCACCCGGGCTTTTAATCCGATCTTTTCACTTCGACTTTCTGACAAACTCCTTTCTAGAGCCTATTCTCCAACCTGAGCATATTGGAACTTCCTTTCCCATCGATCAGCTTTAATATTTTCTTCTTTGATCTCTTGTCACCATTGTTCTGATGTTTTTCCTAGCCCAGTAGTCATCATCGACAAGCGTAACTTTTTATAATTTGTTTTTAAACTAAGTCTTTCTCAATCTTGTTCTTTCCTTTTCTCAATTCCTCGGCTTCTAACCTTTGGACATCAACATCTAACCCTAGTTGCATCGTTTCCTCCTCCAATTGTTTTATCTTTTTCCTAGCTTCAAATTTTTCTTTTCAAAATCTTGCTTGATGATCTCTAGCTCAGATGGAAACACTTGCTGGTGTTCTTCCTATGGTCGAGTGCTTTCTTGACTTGGCATAGAGATGTTATCATTGACTCTTTTACCCCACCACCCATTTTATTCAGGGGTCATCATCAGATTTGCAGCAAATCATTTCATTTTGTGGGTTTGGTTCCAAGCGTTAGATATTTCTCGAACCTTTTTCTTGTAATTATCGCCCTTATACGAAAACTCACAATGGGTTAGCCCTTGCGTTGCTTGTATGAACTGTCTTGATCTATACTGCCTCAACAGAAGCAAAGGAGCATATTCAAAAACTCCCCATATCCCAAGTAGAGGGACCCAATCAAAGTTTTTCCACACCGATACAAAATCTCATCGGGGATCATCTAAGGAGCCCTCCATTCAACGTATTCGTCTTGGAGATTTTAGAGAATCGCCATTTATTTTTCTTTCGAAATATCGTCTCACCTCAAAATATCCACTAATTCTTTCAATGGAGAGTAGTTCTCAGAGAATACTCGATAAGAAACCTTCTCTACCCTCTAAAAGTGGCTATAAAACCATGCTAACAAAAGTTACGCACACCCAATGAACCTTCCTTCCCCGCTCTTCGGCATGCACTCAAAGATCTGAAGGTTTGGCCAAGATTGCCGGGACGGGTGTGACTCTCTTATCAAGCCGGTCAAACAAATCTGAAACTGCCTCATCTACATGCCCTAATACTTTGGGGAAAATTACTAACCCGTAGATACTCATGGAGAAGATATCGACCCTTTTCTTTGTGTTCGGATGTGCCAAAATCAAATCTCACAAACTTTTCCAAGGGATACATTTGCTTTCTCCTTTTTGCTTGAACAGGCCGCGACCCATTGCTCACTCATACCTGTGATGCTCATTAGCTTTTTTAAGAAAGTCGGGACGTTGGCAGCTCTAGAGTAAGCTTTTTCTGCTTGAATCTTTAGGCATCGAAGCAAATTTGTATACTCCTCCACAGTAGGTACCAAATCTATCTTCCCAGAGGTAAAACAGCTATAGGTGGGATTCCAAAATTGAACCAGAGCTCGAAACAAATGCTTGTCCACTTTGATATCGAGTAGATAGGGTAAATCACCATAATTACAGTAAAATAGCTACTTGATTTCATCTTCCCATCGGTCCCATATTTCTTTCAACTCTTGGAGGCTATTCTGAGTCACGCTGATGCAAGTGAAATCCCACAATTTTGACACATACCCCTCCGTCGGACTATCACCCTTCTCTAATTACGTTTTCTTAGACCATATTCGACAGTCGCATTATCTTCCACTTTATCAAGAAATCCATTCTCCATGGAAAGCTTTCTATTTAGTCACTGAACGTGAATCAACACCTTTTTTATGATGAAAATGCCATGCAATCATGGTTAAAACAAAACAAAACAAGTCAGTATATTGCATACCAAGCTAGAATTTAAAGCAAATAAGAAATAATAAATAGAGCACCTATTCGGGTGACCACAAGGGTTTGGTATGGTTCTACCTAGGGTAAGCTTTTAGGGCTCATTACATGCGGTTCGGTTCTAAAGTAAGGGTACCTGAATCGGCAGATTCCTCGATCCTCACCCATTATAGGCTCATACAGACCGAGTTCAACTCAGGGGAATACATTTCCCTATGGCTATATGAAGATGAAAATCTCACGATGACATAGGTACGGATGTATTCCAAAAGCGATCCACTATCCTATACGGAGGTGAAGAGCTCACGAAGGAATAGTTTCTCACTCCCACTTAAAAGGGTATAATTGACCGGTTATGAATGCAATATGCGAAAATATATCCAAAGACTCAAACCAATAAAGCAAATATATCAAAATGATGCAGACCATAAAAATGAAATGCAACAAAAGGATCGTAAATTTAAACCAAATTATTAATTTTCAACAAAAAGACAAGAAATAATCAACTCGTGGCTTGACTCTCTTATTTTGTTCCCAGTAGAGTTGCCAAGTTGTCGAAACCTTTTTTTTTAAATCGAATTTTATTCTAAAATAAACAAAAATGGAGTCGCCGCCAATTTTTTCTTATGAGGTGTGATCGAATCAACTCGTAATTTGATCGTTTTAATAAAAGGTTTGATTTACTAAATCAATGATTTTTGGTCTACAAAATTCAGAAAATGGGTTAGGAGTCAGTTACGCACGAGGAAGGATTAGCACCCTTGTGACGCCCAAAATTGATACCTAGTTGATTACTTGATGTCTTTAGTGTCGAAAATTGACAATTTGAAGAGAATTTAAAATACGATTCCTTCTTAAGACATTACTTAACTAAATTAATTTTCACGAAAATGGGGTTTATTTCAAGTTAATCGAGAAGAAAGGATCATGTCCCGTAAGTTAGGACACAATGTCTTAAATCCTCGAAAATGAGAACAAGCGCTAAAATCTTATTTTTTATTTATTTTAAAGTAGATATTCGACTATTTCGGTTTTAAAAAGAAGCCATATTCGTAAGTTAAGAACACAACTCTTTTTAATTCAAAAAATAATGAATATTGCTTTGGTTCAAAAATTTACCTTTTTTGTGCATCGTACGAAAAACGAACGTAACGCTTAAAACGGTATGCATTTACTTTTTTGGGCATAATATACACATGGATAAATGTTTAAATATGATATATGATATAGTGATAATGAGATAATATAAAATGGCTATGTGGGTAGAATGATAAATAATAAGTAAATAAAGGAAGATTGTAATAATATTATTATTATAATAATATAATTATAATCATATTATAGTGATGATAAATAAATAAAGTGAATTAAGATAAATAAAAATGGAAGATACACAATTTAAAAAATAAATAAATAAATGACATGGCATGACATGTAAGTGCCAAAAATAATGAAAGAAATAATAGAATAACAAGAATACCAAAAAAAATAAAATAAAATAATAATGACAATAATAAATAAATAAAATTGTGCTAATAAAAACATGTATAGAATCTAATTCTTAAGTAGGGGTGACCGAAACTCGATTCGACTCGAAAAAATCGAAAAAAAATTCGAATTTCGAGTTAAACGAATCGAATTATTCGAGTTGATCGAGTTATTCGAGCCAAATCAAATTTTTTTTTCGAATTTCGAGTTCGAATCGAGTTGAGTTTTCGAATTCGAATAACTCGAATAAATCGAATAATTCGAATATTAAAATAAAATATTTTATATTTTTACCCCAAACTCCCAAACCTTTTTACTTTTTCCTCAAGATTTTTACTCCTTCCCACTTTTCCCCCAAAGCTTTTATTCACCTCGCATCCCAACCTTCCAATCTACCCAAAATCCATTTCCCACCAAAATTTTACTCTCACATTTACTTTTCTCAAAATTTTACTCCAAAACCCTTAAAACTTTTTATTTCCCCCAAATTTTTACTCCTCCCACTTTTCCCTAAAACTTTTACTCCTTCCCATCCCACTCCCCATCTACCCCAAACCCATCCCCCCATTTTTTTTTATATTTTCCTTCCAAAATTTTACTCCCCTATTTACTTTCCCTCAAACTTTTATTCCCCAAAACTTTTATTTTCCCCTAAACTTTTACTTCTCACCTTTTACCTCAAATAAAAATCAAAATTATCCAAAAAAAATCACTAAACATAAATAGCAATAATTTTATTTATATCTACTATTTATATTATTAAATTAAATTTCACATTTTATATTATTTATATTATTGAATTGTTTAGTCATATTGAATATTTATATTAAAATTGAATTATTAATTATGCCATAAAATATTCGTATTAAAATTTTATATTGGTATCAATTTCATATTTTATCTTTAAAATAACTTTTATTAAAAATCACATTTTTACATTTAATATATATTTTAATTCCAAAATATATAGTGACAAGAATCAAGATAATTGAAATAACTAAGCAAGCAAAGAAGCTAACTCGTATATAAAAGATTAATAAATAAATTATGATGTGATGAAAGTTAATAAAATTTGATTAAGATGGACAAATTTTATTACGATGGGTGATAGTGGTTACAAGGACCCAAAATTATTTTTAAAATTTAACTCGAACAAATATATTCGATTCGATTCGATTAATTCCATCTCACTCGACTCGATTCGAGAAAATTTCAAATCAAATTAGGATGATAAAATATGATTCGTCAACTCGATTAACTCGAATTTTTTCATTCGATTCGATTGATTCGATCGAACTCTCACCCGTATTCTTAAGTATGTATAAAAGGAAGTAATAAATAAATAGATAATAATAATAATAATAATAATAATAATAATAATAATAATAATAAAGACATAAAAGAAAGAAAGAAAAAATAAATAAATAAATGCTCTATAAAAGAAAATTAAAAAAACAATTTTAAATATTAGAAAAAAGTGAAGGAATAATAAATAAGTAAATAGGTAAATAAATAAATAAAAGAATTAAAATAAATAAAGGACTTAATCTTAACTTTAATGAAATTAAAAGGGTAAATCGGGATAAATAAATAATAAAAGGGCTAAACTTTAATAAAATAAATGAATAAATAAATAGAGGACTAAATCGAAATTTAAATGAAATTTAGGGGGATAAATTGTAAATAAAAAACTAATAAAATAGGATAAAGGACCAAAATAAAATGCGAAAAGAAATAGGGACTAAATGGGAAAATATCCCAAACCCCATTAAACACATCGTTCCTTTGGCAAATCAGGGGACTGAATTGAAAATAAAATGAAATTAAATGGTGCAATCTAAAAGAAAAAAATAAAGGAATTAGGACCAAATTGAAAAATAATTAAAAAAGTAGAAGGACTTGAGCGGCAATTAGACCCTCCCAAAAAACACGAGGATCCTAAGGGGATCCTGGTCAGGTCGTAGGCCAAAACGATGTCTTTTTGGCGTATGAGGAAACAGGCCAAAACGGAGTCGTTTTGGAGCCTTATTTAAGTAAAAAAAAAAAAAAAAATTCCAAACAATCATTTCACCCCATTTTAAAAAAATAATAATTCTGAAAACCTCTTCCTTCTCTTTGGGCATAGTCCAGAATCCGGCCAAGGATCTGCCGGACTCCGCCGTGCCGGTCACGGCGATGGCTCCACCGTCCGTGGTGGCCAAAAAATATAAAAGGCCCTTTTGATCGCCTTGGCCTCCTGAACTTAGATTGGGACTCGTTTTTCAAAAAAATCACCAAATCGCAGAAATCCCAAAGAAACCCTTTTTTTTTTTAAATAAAAAACTTTCGTCAAAACCACCTATCATCGGAGGTGGTGGCCTTGTCTACTCACGATGGCAAAGCGTGAAGACTCAGGTAAGCTTTTCCTTTAATTTTTTATTTTTATAAATTTT
>CP106725.1:23966762-24012636 GCA_025506655.1 Gossypium rotundifolium
TTTACACTAAACACTTCAATGTGACATCGCCAAATTCGCCATAACGTCTAAAGGTGGGTTTGGGTGTTACAATATACATTAAATAAAATTACTACAATTAATAACTAGTTTGGATTATAAAAATAAAAACCGAAAATTACGAGCTATTCGACGTCGACTTTATCTTTTCCGCTTTTAGTCGATGATTCCACTACGACGTTAGCTACGAAAATAAAACAATTAAAATTCATCAATACAATACAACATAATTCAATTTCATATTTAATATTGCAATTTTACTCAAATATTGCCTAAATTTCAATTTAGTCCCTAAATCGAGACTAACTTTTATTATTCACACTTAGTTCTTTATTTTCATGCAAATTCCACTTTAGACTAAATTCAACTCTATTTTCACATAAATCCTAAATTTTAAATTTTTACAATTTAGTCCCTATTACTCATAACTTATAATTTTTTTGCAATTTAATCCTTTCTAATTCTAACTTAAAATCTATCAATTTAATCCTAATACTTCAAATTATTAGACATAGACAACATCTAAAAATCCAATAATTTCTAAAATTTCAGCATAGGTTAAGTAGTATTTAATACTAGGATTTGAAAAACATAAAAATTACAAGAAAATAGACTAAATTGACAACCCTTGAAACCCTAACTTTTCTCTTTCTTTCATTCTCTTTTTCTTTTTCAATTCCTTTTCTTTTCTTTTATTTTTTTTTGTTTTAATTATAATAATAATAATAATAATAATAATACATTTACATAATTAATAAGCAAAAAATAGTGGCTCGAATTCAAGACGTTTTGTGGCTATGGGGCACGCTTTGGGGCCTTATACCTTAGTAATGAGCTCACCTGGTCAAGTGACACTTTCGGCTATGGTAGTCAATGATAGTAATGAACAGCTTCAAGGGTTATTAGAAGACTTTATTGATGTCTTTCAAGTGCCAAAAGGGTTACCACCACCTCAGTTGCAAGACCATAGAGTTCTCTTGAGAGATGAAGGGGCTGTAGTTAAAATTCGACCTTACAGATATCCTACCATTCAAAAGGGAGAGATGAAAAATTTGATTCAAGAGATGATCCAAGCTGGGATAATCAGGGATACAAAATAGCTCTTTTTATTCTCTTATAGTAATGGTAAAAAAGAAAGATGGAAGTTAGAGGTTGTACGTTGATTACAGACAATTAAATCAACATACACTCAAGGATAAGTTTTCCATCCCCATAATTGAGGAGCTGCTGGATGAGTTGGGGGAAGCTCGGGTGTTTTCTAAACTAGATTTGAGATTCAAATATCATCAGATTTGATTGTGGGAACCTGATGTACATAAAACATCATTTAAGACACATGAGGGGCATTATGAGTTCCTAGTTATGCCCTTTGGCCTCACTAATACTCCCTCAAGCTTTTAGGCTCTTATGATTCAGTATTCAAACCATTGCTGAGGAAGTTTGTACTTGTATTCTTCGAGACATACTGGTATATTCAAAGTCTTAGTCCGAACATTTGCAACATTTGAGAATAGTTCTTCTCATATTAGGGGAGCAACAACTGTTTGCTAAAATGAATAAATGTTGTTTTGGTACTTCTCAAATTGAGTACCTTGGACATGTCTACATGAAGGAATAGTATCCATGTCTTCATGAGATTTTCATCTCCATGCAGCCATAGGGAAATGTATTCCCTTGAACTAAACTGAGCCCGTATGAGCCTATAATGGGTGAGGATCGAGGAACTTGTCGGTTCAGGTACCTCAACTTTAGAACCAAACTGCATTTAGAAGACCCTAGGAGCCCACCCTAGATAGTACTGCGAGAAACCCTAGCAGTTACCCAATAGGTGTTTGATTCTCTTTTATTCACTTTGAGTTTTACTTTTTGTACATTGTACTGACTTATTGTGTTTTTGCTATGTTTGCATGTCATTTCATATTCAAAAGAGTGTCAATTCAAGTTCGATTACTAAATTAGAGAGCTTGTCATGGAGAACGAATCTCTTGATAAAGTAGAAGATAACGCAGTTATCCGTATTTGGTTAGAGAAAACTCAATTAGAGAAAGGAGATAATCTAGCCAAGGGGTATACGTCAGAATTATGAGACTATACCTGTATCAGTGTGACACAAAATAGCCTTTAGGAATTAAAAGAAATACAGGATCAGTGGAACGACCAGATCAAGCAGTTGTTCTACTATAATCATGGGGACTTGCCGTATCTATTCGACATCAAGGTAGATGAGCATTTATTCCGGGCCATCGCTCAGTATTGGAACCCTGCTTACAGTTGCTTCACCTTTGGGAGGGTCAATTTAGTGTCCACTGTGGAAGAATATACAGCCCTACTACGTTGTCCAAAGGTTTAAGTCGATAAAGCTTATTCTAGAGCCGCTTATGTCTCGACCTTTTAGAAGAAATTGATGAACATTACCGGAATGAGCGAACAGTGGATTACAGCTAAGATCAAGCAGAAATGAGAGTGTAAGTGCATCCCATAGAAGGATTTGAGATATTTGATTTTAGCGCATCATGATACGAAAAAGAGAGTCGATATGTTTGCTTTGAGCATCTACGGACTGATGATCTTCCCTAGGGCACTAAGGTATGTAAATGAGGCGGTTTCAAATCTTTTTAACCGACTTGATAAAGGGGTTACACCTGTTCTGACAATTTTGGCCGAGACATTTAGATCTTTGAATGCATGTAGAAGGCCCGGTGAAGGCAGATTTATAGGTTGCGCATAGTTGTTGTTAGCTTGGTTCCACAGTCACTTCTGAAAGGTGGATAAGGTTTCTTATCGAGTTTTCTCCAGGAATTACTCCCCATTAAAGGAGATAGTGGCCACGCCAAGAAGAGATGACATATCAGAGAAAAATTGGATAGCGCTCTTCTAAAATCTCCAGGAAGAAAACGTCGAGTGGAGAGTTGCTTGGTTGATTCCTGACGAAATTTTTTACCGATGTGAGAGTTTTGAATGGGTCCCTTTGCTTGGGATTTGGGGAGCCGTTAGGTATGCTCCTTTTCTCGTATTGAGGTAGTATTAAGCGAGATAATTCATACCAGTGACGCATGGGCTAGCTCAATATGAGTTTTCGTACCGAGGAGATAACAACAAGAAAAGGGTAAAAGAGAATTCTAACGCTTGGAATCAAATCCGTTGAATTAAAAGGTTGGCCATGGGTTAGTTGACGACTCCCGAGTACAGTGGATGGTGGGGTAAAAGAGTTAATGATAATATTTTCGGGCCGAATTTAGAAGGTGTTCGACCAATGGAAGAGTACTTATAAGTGATCCCATCAGAACTAGAAATCATAAAGCAAGACTTCGAGAGGAGGAACTTAGAACTTGGGAAGAAGATAGAACAATTGGAGGAAGAGAAGATGCATTTAAGGTTAGATGCTGATGTTCAAAGGCTAGAGGCCGAAAAATTAAGGAAAGGAAAGAATAAAGCCGAGGAAGACATGGATAGTTTGAAGACGGGTTACAAGAAATTACGTCTCTCAATGAGATCCGTCGGATTGGGAAAAATGTCGGAGCAATGGCGATAAGAGATCCAAGAAAAAAGAACCAAAGCCGATCGATGGGAGAGAAAATTCCAAGAGGCTCAGGCACAGAAAAAGGCTCTAGAAAGGAGTTTGTTAGAAGCCCAAAATGACAAAAGAGAATTAAAGACGAGAGTAGCAGAACTTGAAAAATCACTTCATCAGCATAGAAATCGTAATTCTGCGGTTCAATTGAGGGCAAGTTTGAGCAAGATTGAAGAAATGAAAAGAAAAATAGAAGAACTAGAGTCTGCATTACAAAGCTGTGAGCTCCGGGTAGAGTTTCTTAAGAGAAGTGAGGAACATTGGAAGGAGCAGCTTCACCATTCTCAGAATCAAGTTAGGAACATAGACTACATTATGAGCGAAGCCGTGACCCAGATTCGGGAGGTAGCCGATCATTTACAGACTTTGGCGATTCAAGCTGACATGCTAAGTGTGAAGTATGAGCTAGAATCAGATCGGGGTCAAGAGTTGGCATCGTTGCTTAGGAAAGTTAAAACTTTGAACATTAGGGAAAAGCCATATTTGTAATCTATTTTATGTAAAGAATTTTATTTTCTAGTAAAGTTTTCTAAATGAAATTGAATCAAAATCGCTTTTTTGCATTCATTTCATGCATTTGCATAACATCACATCATGCGCATCTAAATTTCATAAAAAGATCCTAATTTTGGTTAAAATCATTTCAGAGTTAGTCTGAAAACCAACAAAAACTTATCTACCAAACATTATTACGATACCCAAGCAAAGACTAAAAAAATATACCAAAGGTTGGAGATATTAGAGCAAATGCAAATACAGATGCTAGAGCAATTAGCCAAACTTCAACAAGATATAAAGAATCAGATGCTAGAATTTCAAGGAAACATGATGAGCCAGTTAACCCAGATGCTAGTTGGAGGGTTAGAAAAAGGAAAAAGCCTTATGGTTGAGTTCGGGAACGATAACGAGGACTTCGTTTATCATTCAGGCTTTACCCTAACAAATACCTAAGCACAACCAAACGCGAATCCACAAAGGGTATCTATAAACATCAGACCCCAATACAAGACCGATACATCGACACCGACGAAATTCCTGACAGATTCAGGTTCTAGTCTAGGGGATAACCCAATCAACCCTATAATGAAAACAAAAAAGGCGAGAGCAGAGCTCCCAAAACTATTTGAAGATCGTTACAAACGGAAAAGGCAAGAGAGGAACTCCTAAATCAATACTTTAAAGGCCCCGAGGAAGAGGGAAAATGAAGTGAATAATGCAAGAATGTATAATAAGGGCTATTCAAAGTCGATTACCGTAAGCCAGCAAATAACGGCAAATACTAGCCATAAGTCTCCCCAAGGCAAGATCCTAATCCAAGACCGAGCTTAGAAAAGCCCCGGTTCACACCCATCCCGATCACATATAGAGTTGTACCAAAGTTTGTTTGATGCATATAGTATCCCTTTCTACCGAAAACCTATACAACCTCCCTTTCCCAAATGGTACACGCTTAACGCCTAATGCGAATACTACGCAGAATCTCGGGACACTCAATTGAGAAGCATCACTTTCAAAAAGATAATCGAAAGACTCATCAACATAGGTATTATGAAATTCAATGTAGAAAATCCGTTACCCAACTATTTCGACAAATGGGTAAATACGATAATCGAGAGTGGAGGGAAGAGAATCAAGACAGATGTAGCAGAAATGAAAACCACACTGAGGGAGATTTTGAAGAAAATGGTAGAAGAAGGATTAATTACCCGGGATTTAGGGGAGAAACCCGAAGAAGAAAGGAACTACTATGAGTTCTATGATGAAGAGGGTCACGAGATTCAAAAGTGCAATGAATTCAAAGCCTTGGTGCAAGCCCTGATGGATAATAAGGAACTAGAATTCTATGAATATACTGAAGGCCCGGATGGAAGGTTCAGGAATGGGAACATCAATGCTATATCCAAAGAAGGGGTTAGAAAAGAAAACTTATCAGATATATGCCCTTATGAACATGGGAGTGTTCTGAATAATTGGACTACAGAAGAAATTCCTGTAGTTTTTAGAGCTTACTCAGAGTAATGTTCAAAACACACTTGTTGCTTTAAGCCTAGAAGCAATATGGATTCCTTTGTGAAATAGGCTCGTGTCCAACATCTTAATTTCAATAAAAAATATATTTTTTTGTCTCACTTTGAGCAAATATTCTTTCATTCCTTTATTTCATTCATGTTCATACCACATAATAATTATTCTTAGATTCATTTGTTCTTTGAATATTCTTTCATACCAACAACAGATCCCTAAATATCAACGATATGAGTGATGCTGCTACTGACTCAGAATATACTTTTGAGCAAGATATGTGTCTAGAGGGATCTCAGGATTTTGAAAACGACAAAGATTGTAACCTATCTCTTGATTTGTTAAGGATGGTGGAATAAGATGAAAAACAGATCCTACCTTACAAAAAGTCATTGTGAGCTTAAGAGAAGAGAAATAGGTGTATCACCACAGAGACAATGCGAGACGTCATTGAAGTTATTCAAAAAAAATTCAAAGAAGTTATCGCATTATCGTATCAAGAGGTATCTGGGCTACTAAGACATGTGGATGCTGTTAAGGCTAAAAAAAACTCAGAAGAGGTCCATAAGGGTGTTTGGAGAACACATGCTAATGGTTTTATAATGGCCAGACAAATCATGAGGTTCAGGTACTGCTGGTTCGCCATGGAAGGGGATTGCATCAGTTATACCAAGAAAGGCCATAAGTACCAAATTTATGGAGACAAGATTCATGTGCCTTATTCATCTCTTCATGTTATGACTTCTACATAGACTTTCTCTATGTGGGGCATGAATGTTATTGGATCGATCTCGTCAAAAGCTTTTAACAGGCGTCCATTCATCTTTGTGGTCGTCGATTACTTTACTAAGTGGATGAAAGTTGCTTTATATGCCGATGTCACAAAGTTGATAGTCAGCAAGTTATTGAAAAAAATCATATGTCGGTATGGAATGCCAAAAAATAGATCATATTTGGCAATGCACTAAATTTGAACGACAGCATGATATCAGAAGTTTGTAGTCTGTTCAATATTAACATCACATCGCCCCAAAATGAGTAGTACAATGAAGGTAAAAAAGAAAAGAAAAAGAAGATCGTGGGGAAAACGATTGAGACTCATAAAGATTGGCATGGAAAGTTACCATTCGCCCTCTACGCCTATCAGACATCTATCAGGACTTTAACTAGGACAACGACTTTCTCACTAGTTTATGGATGGAGACGGTTTTGGCCATCGAAGTCAAGACTCCTCTCTCTAAGTTTTATCGAGTTGAAGTTGGATGAGGCGTAATGAATCCAATCTCGATATGATTAGTGAACTTGATTGAAGAAGAGAGGCTAAGGTTATCCTCATGGTCAATTGTACCAAAGCGAATGATGCGGTCTGTAATAAGAAGGTTAGCCCTAGAAAATTCCATGAAGGAGACCTAGTTTTGAAAAGGTTCCTTCCTATACAAAATGACTTCTGAGGAAGGTAGATGTCAAACTGGAAGGACCTTATAAAGACTTCTCTGGAGGAGCGTCACTATTGATCAAAATGGATGGCAAGAACCTGCCTAATCCCATAAATTCAGATTCAGTCAAGAAATACTTCACTTTTTTAAAAAAAAGGAGAGGCCAAGGCGAAAACCCGCAACTGGCACTTTGAGACCGAAGGGGTTTTGAATTGAAAACTCGCGAAAGGGCAATTCAAATTTTGATCAAAATATGGGGCATACGGTAGTCTCACTTTCTCCAAATTAACATGAAGGAGAGATGTTACGCCTTGAGACCAAAGGAGTTTTGAATCAAAAACCGGTAAAAGGCAATTCAAATTTTGATTAAAGGAGGGTATGCGGTAGTCTTGCGATGCCTAAATTAGCAAAGAAGAAGTATGCTACATCTGGGGGCATCGACAAAGTACTCTTGATCTCCTAAACACATATTGAGCTTAAAATGGTCTTTAGGAAGTTCGTACAGAAAAGCTCAGACTGCGATATCTAGGGCACCTATTTTTTTTCCCTCGCCATTTTGTATTCTAGTAATGTTTGCTTTCTTTAATTAACCCATTCTTTTCAGATTTTGCTCTTGATAAGTTTCAGTTTTGTCCATCATTATGATCATTTTCAAGCATTTTGCATTGAAATCTTGATTAATGGACTAATAATACTTTCACAAAAGGAGTTTTGCATATTACTCAAAGCTTCTAAATAGTATAAGAACACGAAAGCGGGACTATTATTTAGAAGTCACCAAACCTAAGGGTTAGAAAATTCGAGAAGAAGGGTCTAAATTGTGATTATTTCTTGGATTTTACATCAAGGATATCAGTGGACAAGAGGACAAGATATTGCGTCAGTGATACAACCTTGATGAACAGCGAGCAATGACAACCTAAGCATTAGAAATGGATCCTTCTCGCAAAATGATATTCTGCATTCATGCAAATATTATTCATACATAGCCAGTTAGGAGCATTTGATTCATCCTGATCATGACATCCTAATCATTTGGCATAAGCATAGGCCCATGAAATTGATTCTACACGTCATGTCCCCTAGAGAACAGTGTAGTAAGATCGGTGAATCCATAAATCTCATCTCCCTGGAATAGTAGTGGAGCAGATTGAAGTTGTAGATCTCATCTCCTTGAAGTTGCAGTAGAGTAGATCAAAGACGGCGGATCTTATCTTCCTAAAGTTTCAGTGGAGCAGATTGAAGCCACCAGCCTTATCTCCCTAAAGTTGCAGCGAAGCAGACTGAAGACAGCGGATCTTATTTCCCTGGTGTTGTAGTGGAACAGATTGAAATTACAAATTATGGCAGATCTTATTTTCCTGAGGTTGCAGTTGAGTAGATTGAAGCCACCAGCCTTATCTCCCTGAAGTTGCAGCGGAGCAGACTGAAGACAGCGAATCATATTTCCCTGGCGTTGCAGTGGAATAGATTAAAGCTACTAATTACGGCAGATCTTATCTTCTTGAAGTTGCAGTGGAGCAGATTGAAGCCACCAGCCTTATCTCCCTAAAGTTACAACGGAGCTGACTGAAGACAGTAAATCTTATCTTCCTGAAGTTGCAGTGGAGCAAATTGAAGCCACTAGCCTTATCTCCCTGAAGTTGCGTGGAGCGATCGAAGACGATAAATCTTACCTCCCTGAAGTCGTAGTGGAGTGGATTAAAACCATGATTCTTCTCTACCTGAAATTGCAGTGGAGCGGATCGAAACGCTAGTTCCTATGCCCTTGAAGATGCAGTAGGATAGAATGAAGCTACTCGAAGAAGAAAGGCACCAAAACAAGTAGAGACTCAGCGAGGTCGGGCAAAATTGACCCTTTTTAAGTCTTTTCTCCATTTTCTTTACACGACAACGAGCAAAGAGAGGCAGCTGTAGTTAGCCCAATTTGCCTGGGCCCAATACACTCAAATTGGATAAAAAATAAATAGAATAAAATAAAAAGCAAACAATTAAAAATCCAATTGAAAGTCCAATAAACAGTCCACTTAACAGTTTTTTTTACAAGGCCCAATATAGGTCCAAATACAAAATACAAGCCCAATTGTTTTAAACCCAACAAATGCAGGCCCAACTAGCCCAAAACCTAAACCTAAACAAAAAATCAAAAAACCTTAGGGCTAGCCCTCTTCAGCCGTTGCCTCCACCTCGCCACGTCGGCACCCCCCACACGCTCGCCACCATCGCCTCCATACACCACAGCTGGCATTCCATACCGCAAATGTAAAAAAAAAGACAAGAAAGCAGAAGGAAAATTGTATTTCATTTTTTGGATTTTATTCTTACAATTTCGGCTATAAAACCGAATGAAGAATCATTTGTATTTTCTTCTTTTTTTACACACGATTAATACAGAAGAAACAAAAAAGATTTGAAGGTCACCTTTTTTATTTTTTTTAAGTTCTTATTTTTCTATTTTTTTTTATTTTATACGAATAATAAAAAAGGGGGAAAGAAGAAAACTTACCTGTTTGGGATCTCATCGCCGTGGATGAAGGAGGGTGCCGTCCCCGATGATGGACGGTTTAAACTTGGTGAGACAATCGAGAAACCTAAAAATTCTCTTCGGGTTCTACCATTCGTGGTCAAGTTTCGACTGAAACCAACCCTAAATCGGGCTTAGGTAGATCGAAACGGCCTTAAGGACCTTTTTTTTTAATCTGACCGTCGTATACGGTGGTTACCGTCGTCGGCGGCCACGGCGGATGAATGGAGGTCCCTTGGTCGGAGAAAGGGAGATGGAGAGAGGTTATTTTCCCTTTTTTTTTTAAGGAGTTTAAAATGAAAAAAAATCAGATTTTTTAACTTAAATAATGGTACCAAAACGGTGCCGTTTTGGCTCTAGGCCTTCATACACAAAAGCGGCGTCGTTTAGGGTGAAGTGGTGACGACCCACATGGCTAGGGTCCGCGATTTTAGATATTGTGGTCTATTTGTTCAGGGCCCTTCCGCATTTTACTTTTTTTAATTCAGTTATTTTATTTTATTTGCCCCTATAATTTTATTTCTATTCCACTTTAATCCCTCAGCAAACGATGCCATTTTGGGAAAAGGAATAATTTCCCCGATGACCCCTCCTTCTTTAGGCACGTTAATTTTTAGTCCTTTTTTGATTTTATCTTTCATTTTATTGCGATTTTAGCCCCCTAATTTTATTCTAATTTTAATACGATCCTCTGATTAATTTATTTTATTATTTGTTTATTAATTGGTCTAATTATTCTTCTTTTTAGTTAACATTATTATTATATCATTAAATTGGTTGATTTAGTATCGAATATTTTTATTTATTTGCCCTTTTTAAACAAATTTTATTTTTATCATTATTCCTATTATTGCCATTTTGTTATTTATCTATTTATTCACATATATATATTTATATACTTCCTAAATTTATATTATTCTTAAATTAAATAATTATTATTATTACGTTATTATTTTTTATTATTATTCTCATTATTATTATTAACCTTTTAATTTGTTTTTATTTAATACCTTATTCAAGTTATCTATTCTTTTATTTTAAACTTTTATTTATTTATCTATTTTAAAACTGTTTTTAATATTCTGTTTTTATTTTTATTGACTTCTTTTTAAATCAAGTTTATAATAGTTTTATTTACTTATTCACTCATTTCTTTTCTAAAAAATTGGCTTGTTTATTTTATTTTGCCATCACCATTGTTATTTTATTCCTTTATTTATTTATTTATTATTTTTCGTGTACTTTCAAAATTTAAATTTATTGTTATTATTATTGTTATCATTATTAGGTATATTATGTCATTGTTATTTTAAATATATGTTATACTATTATCATTAAGTCGTGTGTGACCTATTTTACGTTTTAGATAATTTCTTTTTGAGTATAATTGAATAAATTGCACATGTATCGCTTTTTAAATATTATATTAATTTTATCCAAATTAAGTAAAAAGGAAAACTTTGAAAAATAAATAAAGACATTATTCGTATTTGAAATTTTGAGAAACTGTACTCTAACTTATTGGGTTGATTTTTCATTTTCCCAAATTACTAAAGATCCTTCTCAAACTTAAATGCATGAATTTTAAAAGTCAAAAGACAAGATTAGTTTCGAGGATTTGAAATGTCGTATCCTAACTCACTGGGTGTGATATTTTACTTCTTCAAAATAAAAGGGTCTTAGCATCCGTTTAATTCATTTAAGTTTTCTTTTAAAGAAGATCGTATTTTAAAATCTTTTCAAATTTTTGACATTAAGACGTCAATTAGTCAATTAGGTACCAATTTTGGACGTTACGAGGATGCTAATCCTTCTTCGTGTGTAACCGACTCCCGAACCCATTTTCTTGAATTTGTAGGCCAAAATCATTGTTTTAATAAATCAAAATGTTTCAATGATTAATCTCAAGGTGATCCGATTACACCTCGAAAAAAGATTGATAGCGACTCTATTTTTATTTTTAAATTCGACCCCGTTTTTCAATGATAAAAAAATAGTTTCGACCCATATGTTTGTTGAAAAGTGATGAGCTTTTTGAATGATAACTCAATCAATTCATCATAATATTTCTTTTGCATTTACGAGCTTTGACCAAAATTTTAGGATTTTGTATATTTTAAGGATGACTCGTCTTTTGTTAAGGCCATGTTTTGCATTTGTCATATCAATAAAAACACACAACACGATTGTCATTTGTGTATTAATTCTTTAATGTAATAAATAGCATTTTTTAATAGAAAAGGTTAAGTTTCATGAAAATCAAGTATTATTAACAATCTCATAGATAATAAATAAATAAATAAATAAGAAAAGAAAATCCTATTATGTACAACAAAAGGACATCATTTAATTCAATTTATTCCATACAAAATAAACAAACAAATTTATTGAAAAGAGGGTTTAAAGTCCTCACCACCTTCTTAACTTGATCAACAAAGGAAGTGCGTGAAACTGTTCCATCATTCCCAGCCAATATTTTGTATTTTTCTTTCCTGGTTAAATTTGTACACTCAAACCCTAACGTAGCAGCCAAGATTCTTTGCACATAATTAGCCACATCTTCTGGACTCTTTCCCGATGAACATGTCGCTTCCATCGGAAGTTGGTTTAAGAACGTTACCTCGTAAACCGGTCTAGGGTTCATGAAGAAGAAGATTGGATCCAAAGCTTTCCACCCACTTGCTGTTGTTGCATGGAAAACCCTACCCTATAGTTCATGGCAACCGGGACTATTCGATCAGTTAATTCAGCAAATAGGGCACTAAACCTTAATAAAAGGGTTCCCTACAAGTTGTTCCTTCGGGACAAACTACTAAGTCACCTTTAGCTAATTCATTTTTATTTTTCTGCGTCCACTTCTCGGATTCTAGTTAATCTAATCGTCGGTATTGGCGATAGGATTTCGGAAATCCGTGAAATGGAATATGTGACTGCTGGGATTTTGCGCATTAGAACGTTGGATAAGATCACAGGGTCCATTAGGGTTCTATGAGTGCAAACGAATAGGACACCGGGGCTGTTACGAGAGGCGGGTGGTGGTGGTTTGCCTTTGACGACGATTTTGCCACCGAATAAGTGAGATATGTAGGGAATGACTTGCATTGGAAGAATTAGTCCTATGACAATCCGGATGGTTGCTAGTAAGATGCCTAACGGAAGCCATAAGAGGATTAAGAGAGCGGTTGAGGGTGTCGGCCGCTTGACAAGGCGGCCATCATGGAAGATTACCGGAAGTGGTCGGAGGAGCTGTTGATCGTTGAGGTTTTGATTGGTTATAAATGGTGGATGCACTTTTTCCTGCATGGTAATTTTTAATTAGCAAGTTAACAAGTTTTGAAATTGTTGTTAATTTTATTGAAAGAAACTTACTTTGCATAGAGAATGGAATTGAAAACTGGATGTAGCTCTTCCGAGTCCTAAAATAGGCTCATCGTCTACAAACAGTTTGGCGACTCTCCTTGAGATAGAAGCGATATCACTTTTAACAAAACCCGTAGCAAATCCGAACCGAGTTACTACAAGTTCGGTTCCGATAACCTCATCAGCTCGTAAATGCTCCTTGGCAAACCTTTCCACCATAATCCTAGGCGTTTTGGTCACCACAACTCTTCTATCATGCGAGCTAAACACTTTCCAAGCCTCCATATCAACATCATCCATGTAAAACTTAGGTAAAACAGCTCTCGAAACCGATTCAACCTCCGACACCCGAAGCCCTACCGTCGCCAAAAAAACCATCAACTTCAACCGAGCATCATCCAACCCTAGCATTTCCAGCAATCGAATCACTGGCCAGAACAACAACAACAATGCGAACCGGATTAAACCGGAGGCCTCAAATGCCACCAACATGAAGTAAGAAAAGGGATCTGGGTCTTTCAAAAGAGTGCCTTCAAACTCAGAAACAACAGATTCCATCACTAAAATTTTCCTTTGTGTTTTTTGCTTAAAATATCAAAAAAAAAAAAAATCTGGTTTTTTTTTTTTTTTGGCTTGAATGAAAGAAAATGAAAGGATTTGAGAATATATGGTTAAAGAGCAATGGTTTGGTTTGACTAATCCCTAATGAAAGAGTGAGGCAGTTTATCAGTTTTACAACAACTTGTCTTATATACTTTCTTTTTTCGTATTTTAAATTTTCTTAGCAGCCAAACAAGTTGATATATCTGCAAAGAATAAAGGACTATACGCCACGTTAACATACGAAGATTGATCACTTAACTTCACCAACCTTGTCAAAATTTATGAAGATAGAAACTTTTTTGTCTTTTGTTTTTCTGGGGAACAATTTTTGAATTAAAAGTAGGTGAGTGAGCCATAGATTTATGACCCTTAATTAGGTTACTAACTTTGGGTTTACCGTATTGTATGAAGTTATATATATATATATATATATATAATAAGTAAAGGTATTAACTTTTCAGAATGTTCATACCATTGCTTAGCAAAATAAGTAGATGGTATTCCTTAACTACTTTATTAGAAAAAAGTCATTGTCTTTGTCACAATTAGCTGCTTGGCTGGACTGTGTTGAATTGTTCTTGGTATTTGATCAAGTCAAATGAATGTTAAAACTTTTACAACTTTGTCGGATACTAGAGAATATGTATGTACGTATACTTCTAATTAAACCCCCATGTGTTACGAGTAATCCAACTTCGATTAGTAAAATTATAAAAAAAAAATTCGTATTTAAAATGTAATTTGATCTTTTATATATAATTTTTAAAAATCCAATAAAAATTTTAGATATAGTTGAATTTGAGTTCATGCATATATACTTTGAATTGCTAAAACCTTAATTTTACTAGTAAAATTAATTTTTTTAAATTTTATTATGTATACTTTATCACCTTCATCAAATGTATATATTAATAAAGTTGTCGATTGAATTGATGTCACAAATTAATCTCATATTATCTCAAGATTGATGACAGACCACCGGGATAAACAATTGCAATGCATTTAATATTTTAATATGATGTATTTACGTGTTTAAATTTTGTTTTAATCACAATTTATTCATTTTACATATATAGTACGTATTTCATGTGTTATTATTAATTAGTTTAAAACCATACGTTTTATTATTTATTATATGTTATTTTTAAATACACTTTTGTGTTCTAAATATATAATTTCCACATGCGTGCGATAAATTTCTAATATATATAACTTTTGTAGTATTAATCATGAATATTTATACAAAAATCACGGAAAAATTAAGGAGAAAGAGTTGTTACAATAAAATCATAGTTTGAGAATAAAAATAAATGAATGAATTGAGTTTGAATTACGGGTATTATTATAGAAATGGGATTTTTTTTTTTGGCAACTCTACTCTTTTTTAAATTGGTTGAAAAATGAAAAAGAAAATGGTGGTTTAATTGGTCTACTTCTTATGGAAAAGTTTTCTTGCCTAAGTTTAGGTAAGGTTGATTAGAAATATGAAAGTGAAAACCCTTAGTTTTTGTTTGTCAAAGAGGTTATCCATAAGTTTTATATTAATATTTCAATGTAGACTTTGTATTGGCATAAGCTACCATCTCTTTTGTACAAAAATAAGACATCATTATGTACCCAATACCCCTTATTTTTTGTTCCTAAGTTTTGTATTAGTATTTCAATGGAGACTTTATATTAGTATTTTTGTTCATGTCCTACAAACTCATGTCAGATGTCTCGGAGTTCCATTAAAAAAGATAAAAACAAGACAAGAGGATGAATGTTGTACAAAAAAAAAAAAATACATCTCAGTTACAATCTTCTTTGTGGACCTTTTCAAAACACCAGCTATGAACAAACTTTAAACCTAAAAACGTAAGGCTCCTTTTAAGTTTAAACACACCTAAATTACAAGTAGTTAATCTTCAGTATCAACAATTACCAGCAATAAAACTACTTAGTACTATAATTGTATGGAACTTAGGAAAAACCCAGACACCGATATCGAGACCAAACCCACATGAACTAAAATGCGAAAACTGAGAAAAGGATGAAAAAACAAATGTGGACCATTTCTCGATTTTGTGCGTGTTATCCTTACACGGGGCCATGTTAATCTTCTCTATATCGTTACGGGCCGCTGCTTCCATATAAACGCTTTTGTTGCTATGTTCATAATTGATGTGGGATATCTAGTTCGTTCGCAACTAAACATGAACTAGGCTTCCTCATCCTGACCAAGTCACGTGGGCTGGTTTAGACATCAAAATAAAAGCCTTGGGCTTGTGGTGGTAGAGTGGGACCCTTTGTTTAAACATGGGCTGCTCACTTAACCTAAGAGAGGAAACTTTAATGGTTGCATTAGTAAATAACATATAGTGTGGCTTAGGTTACTTTTTAAGCATGATTTGCTGGTATTGCCCATGGTTTGATACATCCCCAACTAGTGCCCTCGTAGGAAAAAAATGAGAATAAGTTGATGGCGGGTTCCCAACTATCCAGTTAAAATAATTAAGACAAAAATAATCATTTTATGATAATTTTGAACAGATGTATTTAGGGAACAATTCATTTTTACATAATTACAAACTTTGTATATTGGGTTTGATTTCACAAGTAGAAAAAGTGAAAGACAAACATTGATGGCTTAGCCACTTGCAGTGTTTTGGGTCTTCAATTCCTTTGGATAATGAACTCACTCAGCTCATCTGCTTCTTTTTTACTATCGTTTCTTCCTTCTCTCTAGTTCCACAAAAATGCATTAATGGGGAACACCTTAGAATACAGGATTACTAATTCGGTTCGCCACAAACAAACCATCTTCAAAATATTTCACCTCATTCGCATGCAGATAATCCCTCTTTTTATCTTCGTCTTCTATTGTTACATTGTGTATTTCAGTCGCAGATTTTATCTTCAATCTGTACCTTGAGTGAGAGTTCTATTGAGTAACAAAATAAAAGGATGAAGGTTGTTAGAATTAAGTGACCCGAATCCTTATTTAAATAAAATACAATGGTAAAATAAAATAAAAGAAGAATCCTATAGAACTACACTTCTTTTATTTTATTTTAAATAAGGTTTTTAAACATTATTAAACACCATCTATTTGATATTGATTAGAATAAGGAGTTTCAATCTTACTACACTCCTATTAGAATATGGCGTTACAAGCTATAAATAGACATAGTCTATTTCTCTTGCAATTGATTTGAATTGACATAGTGAATTTTCTTCTCCTTTGCTCGTAGTTTTTTTCCGAAAGGGTTTTCATGTAAAATCATGTGTTTTTATTTTATTTCGCTTTTGCGATATATTGTCATTACCGACGTTATATTTTTCCACAATTTGGTATCGAGCTTACGGTTTTTCCATCTCGATCACGGTAATGGCGTCTTTAAAGTATGAAATTCCACTGTTGGATCGCAACACTAGATTTGCGTTGTGGCAAATAAAGATGCAGGCAGTTCTTGCACAAATGGATTTAGGAGAAGCCCTGCTAGGGGTAGATAAGATGCCTTCAACATTGAAGGAGGAAGAGAAAAAGCGCAAGGATTGAAAGGCGTTAACACAATTACATCTGTATTTGTCCAATGGAATTTTGCAAGATGTGATGAAGGAGAAGACCGCATGACATTATGGAAGAGGCTAGAACAAATATGTATGTTGAAAACTCTAACTAGTAAGTTGCATATGAAGCAACGTCTTTATGCTCATCGTTTGGAGGAAGGTGCATCTGTGCACGAACACTTATCAGTGTTTAAAGAAAATCTTTCAAACTTGGAGGCTATAGAGGTTCAGTATGATAAAGAGGGTCTAGGGTTGATTCTACTTTGTTCGTTGCCTCCGTCTTATTCAACCTTTAGAGACACGATTTTATATAGCCGTGAGTCTCTCACAATTGATGAGGTTTATGATTCTTTAACCTCGTATGATAAGATGAAGCATCTTGTGGTTAAACCTGACTCTCATGGAGAGGGTCTTATTGTTCATGGAAGACAAGATCAAAATGCTGATGATGATCGTGGAATGACACAGGAACGGAATCCTCGCGATAAATCTAAGGGTAGATCGAAGTCTTCAATAAAACTTGTAACTTCTGCAAGAAGAAAGGGCACATTAAAATTGAGTGCTATAAGCTACAGAACAAGATTAAAAGGGAGGCTACGAATCAAAAGGGAAAACAACCAGAAAATTTTGGTGAAGCTGATGTTGTAGAAAACTACAATGATGGTGAACTTCTAGTCGCTTCTGTCAACAATTCTAAAGTGAGCGAAGAGTAGATACTTGATTCGGGTTGCACCTTCCACATGAGTCCCAATTTGGATTGGTTTACAAATTACGAAACAGTGTCTAAATGTGTTGTTTTAATGGGAAATAATGCTTCGTGTAAAATCGCAGGTGTCAGAACAATTAAAGTTAAGATGTTTGATGGAGTTGTCAGAACACTTAGTGACGTACAACATGTGCTAGAATTGAAGAGAAATTTAATTTCTTTGAGTACTCTTGATTCAAGAGGGTACAAATACGCAGCTGAAAATGGGATTTTGAATATTTCCAAAGGTTCCCTCGTTGTGATGAAAGGACGGAGAAAGACCGCCAAGTTATATGTTTCTTAGGTTCTATCGTTATTGATGATGCAGTTTATCGCTTCCTCTTCCTTGTCGGATGATGATATTACTAAAATTTGGCATATGCGCCTTGGGCATATGAGTGAGAATGACATGGCAGAATTGAGAAAAAGAAGACTTCTTGATGGGCAAGGAATTTGTATGGCTGAAGTTACGTGAGCTTTGCATTTTAGGAAGCAAAAGAGAGTTCGATTTACCAGAGGAATCCATAACACGAAGGGAACATTGTAGTATATTCATTCTGATCTGTGGGGACCATCAAGAGTGCCTTCAAGAGGTGGAGCTAACTATATGCTAATTTTTATTGATGATTTTTCCAAAAAAGTTTGGGCATTCTTCCTGAAGTAGAAAAGCGATGTGTTTTTCGCATTTAAGTCTTGGAAAACTATGATTGAAAAGCAAATGGGAAAAAAAATAAAATAGCTCTGCACAGACAATAGTTTAGAGTTTTGTTCTGATGAGTTTAATAAACTGTGCAAGTCAGAAGGGATCGTGAAATACTTGACAGTTTGTCATACTCCACAACAAAACGGCATTACAAAACAAATGAACAGAACGATCATGGAGAAGGTTCGACGTATGTTGTCAAATGCCACTACCAAAGTCGTTTTGGTAAAAGCGACCTCTCATCGCATATTTTTTATCAACCGATCTCCATCCATTGCCATTGAGAAAAAGACTCCACAAGAGGTATGGTCTGGTAATCCTGCTAATTATTCTGATTTAAAGATCTTTAGGTGTCCTGCGTATGCTCATGTTGATAATGGAAAATTGGAACCAAGATCCATTAAGTGTGTTTTTCTTGGTTATAAAGCTGTTGTAAAAGGGTATAAGTTATAGTGTCCTGAAAATAGAAAAGTTGTGATTAGCAGAGATGTTTTTTTTTTTATGAAATTGCTATGCTACTTAACTTATCTCTTAAAGACTTTTCCAATAAAAAAAATCAAAAGCAGGTGGAGCATCAGATTAATACAGAGTCAACTCCTCAAGCAAGTACAAAAATTGAGAATAGAGTTGCTTCTTCACCACAATACTCTATTGCCAAAAACAGAACTAGAAGAGAAATTAAACCTCTAAAGAAGTATGTCGAGGCTGATCAAGTTGCTTATGTTTTAAATGTGGCCGAAGATATAGATGCAAATCAAGAGCCATCTAATTATTCTGAGGCAGTTAGCTGTGAAGACTTAGAAAAGTGGATGTTTGCTATGCAAGAGGAGATGGAATCACTCCATAAAAACAAAACATGGGATCTTGTGAAACTTCCTAAAGGTAAAAAGGTTGTTCGTTATAAATGGGTGTTTAAAAAGAAAGAAGGGACTCCAGGAGTAGAAAAACCCAGATATAAAGCAAGCCTTGTTGCAAAAGGTTACAGTCAAATTCCAGGAGTGGACTTCACAGATGTGTTCTCCCTAGTTTTGAAGCATAGTTCGATTTGAGCCTTGCTTGGTATTGTGGCTATGCATGATTTGGAGCTTGAGCAGTTAGATGTAAAAATTGTATTTTTACATGGAGAACTTGAGGAAGATATTTACATGCAACAACCAGAGGGTTTCTGATCTCGAAAAGGAGGACTATGTTTGCTTGTGAAAAAGTCCCTTTACGGTTTGAAACAGTCACCAAGATAGTGGTACAAAAGGTTTGATTCTTTTATGACTTCTCATGATTTTAAAAGAAGTAGTTTTGACAGCTGTGTTTACTTTAAGAAAAACAGTGATGGGTCTTTTTTGTATCTACTTCTTTATGTTGATGACATGTTGGTAGGAGCAAAAGATAAAGGAAAGATAAGAAAAGTCAAAGCCCAACTAAGTGAAGAATTTGAGATGAAAGATTTGGGACCAGCAAAGAAGATACTTGGTATGGAGATTCTCAGAGATAGAAAAGTAAGTAAATTGTACCTAAGTCAGAAGGGGTACATTGAGAAAGTTCTCTGTAGGTTCAATATGTAGAGTGCTAAGCCTGTTAGTACTCCTATAGCAGCCCATTTCAGACTTTCATCGGCTTTAACTCCACAATCAGATGATGAGATTAAATACATGTCACATGTTCCATATTCTAGTGTAGTGGGATCTCTCATGTATGCTATGGTTTGTTCACATCCAGATTTATCATATGCAGTCAGTGCAGTTAGCAGATACATGGTGAATCCTAGTAAAGAACATTGGAAAGCAGTTCAGTGAATTTTAAGATACTTACGATGTACTACTGATGTTTGCTTACAGTTTGGAAGAACTAGAGATGGAGTCATTGGGTATGTTGATCCTGATTTTGCTGGAGACCTTGATAGAAGAAGATCTCTCACTGGTTATGTCTTTACAATCGAAGGTTGTGCAATCGGTTGAAAGCTACTTTGCAAACTACGATCACTTTATCTACCAAAGTTGAGTACATGGCGATTCTTGAGGCTTATAAAGAAGCTATTTGGTTGAAGGGATCTTTAGTGAGCTCAATGAAGAACTTCAAATCAGCACAGTATTTTGTGATAGTCAGAGTGCCATCTTCCTTACAAAAGATCAAATGTTTCATGAGAGAACAAAACACATTGAAGTTCAGTATCATTTTGTTCGTGATATTATTGCTCGTGGTGATATTATTGTGAGCAAAATTAGTACTCATGAAAATCCTGTAGATATGATGACTAAGTCACTTCCTATAACCAAGTTTGAGCATTGTGTAAACTTGGTTGGTGTTCATTGTTGAAGTTAAACCCTGAAAGGGTTTTATAGAAGAGGTGAATAACTTGTTCGTTGAGAGTTCGCGATGAAGAACTTGTTCATTGAGAATTCGTGTCAAGGTGGAGATTGTTAGAATTAAGTGATTCGAATCCTTATTTAAATAAAATACAATGGTAAAATAAAATAAAAGAAGAATCCCTATAGAACTACACTTCTTTTATTTTATTTTAAATAAGGTTTTTTAAACCTTATTAAACTCCATCTATTTGATATTGATTAGAATAAGGAGTTTCAATCTTCCTACACTCCTATTAGAATATGGCTTTACAAGCCTATAAATAGACATAGTCTATTCCTCTTGTAATTGATTCGAATTCAACATAGTGAATCTTCTTCTCCTCTGCCCGTGGTTTTTTTCCTGAAAGGGTTTCCACATAAAATATGTGTGTTCTTTATTTTATTTCTCTTTTCTTTGCGATATATTATCATTACCGACGTTATATTTTTTTCACAAAGGTTCTATCATAACATGTAATATCTCAACTAACATCTTTCAGGTCTTAAAAGGTTCTTTTTTTTCTTAAGTAACCATGTGGGACATCCATGTCCAATGCATACTCAAACAGGATTTATGGGAATATAACCCACTAAATGCACACAGAAATTAAGATACCTGTTCACCATTCATAAAGGTTCATGCCTCACACTTATGCAGCAAGCATAAACCAGCTACAAACTTGTAATTTATTTGATCAAATTGATTAGAATGAAAAAAAAAAACAAGGCAGAAGCTAATTCAGAAAACACAACTAGAAACATTTCAAATCTAATTTACTGTTTAACAGAGTAAAACAGACTGAACCCATAAGACCACTTTATGTTGCAATATTAAGTGAGTGTAATCTATAAAGAAAACAAAGAAGGAACCTCACTTGCAAATGTTCACAAGAAAAATCAGGAAAAATTGAGTGAACCATTTGTCCATTTTCCCATCACGCTAATCCTTTATGCTGTATTTGTTGGGCCGTGGGTGGTCCCAGGAGCCCACCCTATATATATATATATACATTTGTGGGGTTGTTGATAAAAAAGTGTATGCCGCAAGTAAAAGAAAAAAAAAGAGAGAAAACAATTTTTCTTTGATAGGAGGTCCATTTGGTGTCTGTTGATGCTGAGTTTTTTTAAAGGTAGTTAGTATATATCTTTAATGTGCATGGTCCATTTTCGTTTGAGATATTATAGCTTTGGGTTTTCGGCTTTCAAAGATAATCTCAACTTTTCTCTTAAAGTTTGTTTGGGATTATTTGTTGATAGTTTTATTTGAGTTATATACTTTTTCTTGTAGCTTGGTTGTGATCATATAGCAAGACTTTGATTATAGTGAATTTTTGGTGAACTTTCAAAGTCACATTGTTTTTACCATTTGCTTTTGTTAGAATTAAGTGACTCGAATCCTTATGTAAATAAAATACAGTAGTAAAATAAAATAAAAGTAAAATCTATATAGAACTACACTTCTTTTATTTTATTTTAGAATAAGGTTTTTAAACCTTATTAAACTCCGGATGGGTTTGGATGGGTGATTGGGTCTTTGTCGTGATGCGTTTAGCTTACTTTTTGTCTCAAACTACAATATCTAATCTCACCGTCACTCATGCTTTTTAGGTGTTTCAATCTTACTACACTTCTATTAGAATAGAATTTTATAAGCCTATAAATAGACATAGTCTACTCATCTTGTAATCATTCGAATTCGACATAGTGAATTTTCTTCTCCTTTGCTCGAGGTTTTTTCCCGAAAGGGTTTCCATGTAAAAATTTATGTGTTATTTATTTTTATTTCTCTTTTCTTTGCGATATATTGTCATTACTGACATTCTATTTATTTTACAAATTGGTATCAGAGCTTCCAGGCTGTTCATCTCGATCACGTTAATAGTGTCTTTGAAATATAAAATTTCGCTGTTGGATCACAACACCAGATTTGCGTTGTGGCAGATTAAGATGCAAGTAATTCTTGCACAAATGGATCTAGAGGATGCGCTGCTAAGGATAGATAAGATGCCTTTGACATTAACGGATGAAGAGAATAAGCGTAAGGATAGAAAGACGTTAACACAATTACATTTGCATTTGTCTAACAAAATTTTGTAGGATGTGATGAAGGAGAAGACCGCCGCTGCATTATGGAAAAAGCTGGAACAAATATGTATGTCAAAAACTCTAATCAGCAAGTTGCATATGAAACAACGTATTTATGCTCATCGTTTAGAGGAAGATGCGTTTGTGTAACACTTAATAGTGTTTAAAGAAATTCTCTCAAACTTGGAGGCCATAGAGGTTCAGTATGATAAGGAAGATTTAGGGTTGATTCTACTTTGTTCGTTGCCCCCGTCTTAGTCAACCTTTAGAGACACAATTTTATATAGCCGCGAGTCTTTCACAGTTGATGAGGTTTATGATTCTTTAACCTCGAATAATAAGATGAAGCATCTTGTGGTTAAAATTGACTCTTAGGGAGAGGGTCTCATTATTCGTAAGAGATAAGATCAGGATGCTGATGATGATCGTGGAAGGACACAGGAACAGAATCCTTGCGGTAAATCTAAGGGTAGATCGAAGTCTTCAAACAGAGGTAAAACTTGTAACTTCTGCAAGAAAAAAAGAGCACATTAAATCTGAGTGCTATAAGCTACAAAATAAGATCAAAAGGGAGGCTACGAATAAAAAGGAATACAACCAACAAATTAGGTTGGCGATGTTGTAGAATACTACAAGAATGGTGAACTTCTAGTCACTCATCAACAATTTTAAAGTGAGCGAGTGGATCCTTAATTAATTTGCACCTTCCACATGAGTCCCAATCGTGGTTGGTTTACAACTTTAAGCGATTGTCGAAGGTGTTGTTTTGATGGGAAATAATGTTTCGTGTAAAATTGCGGTGTTGAAACGATTAAAGTTAAGATGTTTGATGGAGTTGTTAGAACACTTAGGGACGTCGACATGTTCCGAATTGAAAAGAAATTTAATTTCGAGTACTCTTGATTCAAAAGGTACAAATACACAATTTGAAAGTGGGGTTTTAAAGATTTCAAAGGTTCTCTAGTTGTAATAAAAGGCGAGAAAGGCGCCAAGTTATATGTTCTGCAGGTTCTCTCATTCTTGGTGATGCAGCTATCGCTTCCTCTTCCTTTTCAGATGATGATATTACTAAACTTTGACATATACGCCTAGGGCATATGAGTGAGAATGTCATGGAAAAATTAAGCAAAAGAGGACTTCTTGATGGGTAATGAATTTGCAAACTGAAGTTCTGTGAGCCCTGCATTTTTGGGAAGCAAAAGAGAGTTCAATTCACCAGAGAGAATCCATAACATGAAGGAACATTAGAGTATATTCATTCTGATCTGTGGGGGCCATCAAGAGTGCCTTCGAGAGGTAGAGCTAATTATATGCTAACTTTTATTGATGATTTTTTCAAAAAATTTTGGGCGTTCTTCCTGAAGCAGAAAAGTGATGTGCTTTTCGCATTTAAGTCTTGGAAAACTATGATTGAAAAATAGACAGCACAACAAATAAAATAGCCTCCGCACAGACAATGGCTTAGAGTTCTGTTCTGATGAGTTTTATAAACTGTGCAAGTCAAAAGGAATTGTGAGACACTTAACAGTTCGTTATACTCCACAGCAAAACGGCGTTGCAGAACGAATGAACAGAACTATCATAGAGAAGGTTCGATGTATGTTGTCAAATGCCAACTTACCAAATTCGTTTTGGGTCGAAGCATCATCTACTACATTTTTTATCAATTGATCTTCATCCGTTGCCATTAAGAAAAATACTCCACAAGAGGAATGATCTGGTAATCCTGCTGACTATTCTGATTTAAAATCTTTAGGTGTCCTGCGTATGCTCATGTTGATAATGAAAAATTGGAACCAAGACCTATTAAATGTGTTTTTCTTGGTTATAAATCTGGTGTAAAAGGGTATAAGTTATGGTGTCCTGAAAATAGAAAAGTTGTGATTAGTAGAGATGTTGTTTTTGATGAAACTGCTATGTTACCTAACTTATCTCTTAAAGACTCTTCCAATAAAGAAAATCAAAAGCATGTGGAGCATCAAGTTAATCCAAAATCTACAACAGAGTTGACTCCTCAAGCCAGTGCAAAAATTCAGAATAGAGTTGCTTCTTCACCACAATACTTTATCACTAAAAATAAAACTAGAAGAGAAATTAAACCTCTAAAGAAGTATACCGAGGCTGATCTAGTTGCTTATGCTTTAAATGTGGCTGAAGATATAGATGCAAACCAAGAGCCATCTAATTATTCTGAGGCAGTTAGCTGTGAAGACTCATAAAAGTGGATGCTTACTATGTAAGAGGAGATGGGATCACTCCACAAAAATAGAACATGGGATCTTGTGAAACTTCCTAAAGGGAAAAAAGTTGTTCATTGTAAATGGGTGTTTAAAAAGAAAGAAGGGACTCTAGGCGTTGAAGAACCGGATATAAAGCAAGGCTTGTTGCAAAGGGTTCTGATCAAATTCAGAGTGGACTTCACAAATGTGTTCTCCCCAGTTGTGAAGCATAGTTCGATTCGAGCTTTGCTTGGTATTGTGGCCATACATGATTTGGAGCTTGAGAAGTTAGATGTAAAAACTGTATTTTTGCATGGAGAATTTGAGGAGGATATTTACATGCAACAACCAAGAGGGTTTTACAGTCTCAGAAAAAGAGGACTATGTTTGCTTGCTAAAAAAGTCCCTTTGTGGTTTGAAACAGTCACCAAGATAGCGGTACAAGAGGTTTGATTCCTTTATGACTTCTCATGATTTTAAGAGAAGTAGCTTTAACAGTTGTGTTTACGTTAAGAAAAACAGTGATGGTTCTTTTGTGTATCTACTCATTTATGTTGATGACATATTGATAGCAGCAAAAGATAAATGAGAGATAAGAAAGGTTAAAACCCAACTATGTGAAGAATTTGAGATAAAAGATTTGAGACCAGCAAAGAAGATACTTGGTATGGAGATTCTCAGAGATAGAAAAATAAGTAAATTGTACCTAAGTCAGAAAACTTACATTGAGAAAGTTCTTTGCAGGTTGAATATGCAGAGTGCTAAGCCTGTTAGTACTCATTTAGCAGCCCATTTCAGACTTTCATCGACTTTATCTCCACAATCAAATGATGAGATTGAGTGTATGTCACATGTTCTATACTCTAGTGCAGTGGGATCTTTCATGTATGCTATGGTTTATTCACATCCATATTTATCATATGCAGTCAGTATAGTTAGCAGATACATGGTGAATCACAGTAAAGAACATTAGAAAGCAGTTTAGTGGATTTTAATATACTTACAAAGTACTACTGATTTTGCTTACAGTTTGGAAGAACTACAGATGGAGTTATTGGGTATGTTGATCTTGATTTTCTTTGGAGACCTTGATAGAAGAAGATCTTTTCTGAGTTATGTCTTTACAATCGGAGGTTGTGCAATCGGTTGGAAAGCCACTTTGCAAACTACAATCGCTTTGTCTACTTGAAGTTCGAGTACATGGCGATTCTTGAAGCTTGTAAAGAAGCTATTTGGTTGAAGGGACTCTTTAGTGAACTCAATGAAGACCTTCAAATTAGTACAGATTTTGTAACTTGATCAGTGTCATTTTCCTTACAAAAGATCAAATGTTTCATGAGAGAACAAAACACATTGATGTTCGGTATAATTTTTTCGTGATATTATTTCTCGTGGTGATATTATTGTGAGCAAAATTAGTACTAATGAAAATCCTCTAGATATGATTACTAAGTCACTTCCTATAACCAAGTTTGAGCATTGCTTAGACTTGGTTGGTGTTCATTGTTGAAGTTAAACCTTAAGGGGTTTATGAAAGAGGTGGAGAACTTGTTCATTGAAAGTTAGCGATGAAGAACTTGTTCATCGAGAATTCGTGTCAAGGTGGAAATTGTTAGAATTATGTGATCTGAATTCTTTTTAAATAAAATATAGTGGTAAAATAAAATAAAAGTAAAATCCATATAGAACTACACTCCTTTTATTTTATTTTAGAATAAGGTTTTTAAACCTTATTAAACTTTATCTATTTGATATTGTCATTCTTGACATTCTATTTATTTTCTGACTTTAAATGGGTTTTTCATGTAAAAATTATGTGCCTCGATTTATTATTTTTACTGCAATATTGTGGTTAATTTTTATTGATTGTTGATATATATTGTGTTATTTGGTTTACCATAATTATTTAATTGACTTTCCGAGAGTAAAAGAATATCGATTGTGCTCCCACTGTATTTCCTCAGGTTTAGACTTGTCCCAACAAACTGGTATCAAAGCTTGGTTCTCATGTTAGATAATCATGGAAATTAACACTAGTAAGATAATTATGTTGAAAGACACAAATTATCAACTTTGGCGAAACAAGATGAATATCTTTGATTTGTGAAGGCTTTGCACCTTTCTGTTTTTGCTACTCAAAAACCCAAGTCGAAAATTGATGAAGAGTGGGAATTTGAGCATCAACAGATGTGAGATTTTATTCGACAATTTGTTGAAAAATTTTAGGCGTCGAAGTCCAACAATAACAAGTTGTTCATGCTTAAGAGAATGATGATGTTGACTTACAAGGAAAAAACTTCTACAATCGACCACTTGAATGAGTTTCAAGGTTTGTTGACTTAACTACAATCGCATGATTTCTTTAATCTGCACCAAAACAATATTTTCAGTCAAGAAAGATATAACAAAATACCCCTTGATTCTGTCTCCATATCACGTATAAATATGCACTACAAGCAAACTTGAGTATAGAAAGAAGTGAGGATTTTCCTTTAAGCTTCAATATTCCCGAGCTAACTCTTACCTCCACGTTCCCATGGCCCTATGAATGGAGCAAAGTTGCAAAATTCACTCCCACACTTTTTTGAAAAACTGCACTAAAAAAAATATAATCACACTGTCATAACTATTTTTTTGTAAAACGGGGTCGACTTTAAAAATGAAAATGGAGTCGCCACCAATCCCTTTTTTGAGGTGTGATCGAATCACCTTGAGATTTATCATTAAAACATTTTTATTATTAAAACAATGATTTTGTCCTACAAAATTCAAAAAACGGGTTCGAGAGTCGGTTACGTACGAGGAAGATTAGCACCCTCGTAACGCCCAAAATTGGTATCGAATTGATTGATAAACGTCTTAATGTCAAAAATTTGAAAAGATTTTAAAATTGATCCTCTTTATTTAAAACAAAATTTGAATAAATTAAAATGAATGCTAAGACCCTCTTATTTGAAGAAGTAAAATGTCACGCTTGAGAAGTTAGGGTACGACATTTCAAATTCTCGAAACTGAGCTTGTCTTTGGACTTTTAAAACTCATGTATTTAAGTTTAAGAAGGATATCCGGTCATTTGGGTCAAATGAAAAATCGGAACCCAATAAGTTAGGGCACAATTTCTCGAAATTCCAAATTCAGGATATTGCCTTTGTTTTTAGAAATCCTTTTTCCGAGATAACAAAATGTCACATCCAGTGAGTTAAGACGCAATGTTTTCGAATTCCCGAGAATAAGTTTTTATTTAACTTTTATGCTTTGACTTTAAAAAGAAAATAATATGTTCTTTAGACTCGATGAGAAAAATCAAAACTCCGTAAGTTAGGGTACGATTTCTTTCGAACCTTAGAACGCGAAGTATTTGCTTATTTCAAAAACAAAAATTTTAATGGATTGGATAAAATGTTACGCGATTTTGATGTGAAATGTAAAATGAATTACAACACCGATTCGCATAAAATAATGGATGCGATAGTATGAACGACATTAATAAAGGTGAAAATAAATTAAAATTGATAATAAATAAAAACAAGTAAAAGCTGAAACTAGGTTAAAAGCAATAATAAACCAATACATAAATAAATGGTATATAAGAAGGCTAAATAATAATATCAATAATAATAATAATAATAAAGTTTAAAATTATGAAAAGGGTATAAATAAATAAATAAATAAAATGATAACAATATTAATAAAAATAACAAATAATCTAATATTAGAAATTATGAAAGAAAAGGAGTAAATAAATAAATAATAATAATATATAGTAAGACGAAATATATTTAAAATTTAGGTAAATAAATAAAAGTAGAAACATACTAATAATAGTAATAATAATACAAAATTAATAATATAATAATATTAAAGGTAACAATGCAATAAAATAACCATGTGTAGCAAAATGAAATAAGTAAAAAATGATAGATAAACAAATAAAAGAACAAACAAGGTAATACATAAAAAATAAAAAATAAAACTAAAGAAATAATAAATAAAATAACATATAGAAAATAAATCTAAAAGGGTGGAGATTAAACAGGCAAAGATTAAAATGTAACTTAGAGAGATTTTAGGCAGATTTTAAAAAATAAAGAAGGCTACTCGATGGGCTTATTTAAAACGCGCGCAAAAAGGGTAGGGACCATATGGGAAATTATTCTCATTCCCTTTGCGCAGCATTTCAATATGGGCCAGATTGCAACGAAAATAAAAGTATGCGGTAAAATTAAAAATAAAAAGAATAAACAAAACAAATAAGGACTAAATTGCAAGGCGCTGCAAAAGCGGATGGATTGCGCGTGCAAATAGCCTGTTCAAGAGAAACACACGGATCCTGAAGAAGTGGGTCCGGTCGCGCAGGGTGACCTTGAAATGACACCGTTTTGGCACCTGAAACCCATTCCCTAAAACGACGCCGTTTGGGCTATACTATAAATATAAAAAAAATGACCAAAGAAATTCACTTTCCCAGCTTTTAAAAGAAAAACAGATCTCTTTTCTTTTCTTCTCTCTCTCTCTGACCTATTGCCCAGAATCTGACCAATTTTTCGATCACGAGCCACTGCGCGCCGCCGTATACGATGGCGGGGAGACCAAAAGTCACCCTTTTGAACCCCGTCAGACGTGGAACTCCGATCCAAGGCCGAAATCACGAAAAAAAGTAAAATATTTCCCTTTTTTAATATATGTATGTATATTCGCAGTAGGAAAAATAAAAAAATAAATAATTAAAACAAATGGCATAAAAAAATAAAAGAATCAATATCATACAAATACGATTTTTGAATCTATTTTCTGTATTCAAAGTCTTTTTTTCATTGAAAAAAAATCCCCTTTAACATTGTTGGAGTACAAGGCCTTTATAGCCAGAAAAATACAAGCTTTTAGTCTCTGTTTGCCTCTACTTTTTGTTGTTTCTTGTTGTGGTTCTCTTTTTGCTTGTTGCAGGCTCAGGCTAGTCAACAGAGCAGAAGTTGCCTCTTTGGTGAAGGGTTGAGCAGAGGGCGTGTCAGTGGGAGCCAGGCCTCGGGACGAGGCGCGGTCGACGCGCCCGAAGAGTAGGGGAGAAGCCAGGACAATTTTTTAGGGGGCCGGATGAAATTTTAATTTTTTATAGTTTATATCTTTTAAATTTGTAAAGGATTAAATCAAATTTTTATAATTTTAGGGGGCCAAAGTGCAATTTTACCTTTACTAATTTAAAATTTTTAAAAAATTTTAAGGGCCTAAATAGAAAT
This sequence comes from Gossypium rotundifolium, assembly GCA_025506655.1. NCBI lineage: Eukaryota > Viridiplantae > Streptophyta > Magnoliopsida > Malvales > Malvaceae > Gossypium > Gossypium rotundifolium. Next base: position 23,997,177 of record CP106725.1, read on the forward strand.
TTTACCTTTTGGGGCGGGGCCCATGCCAGCCCCCTAGCTTCGCCACTGCCGAGGAGATAATGCACATGGGTAGCGGCGCCTAGGGTTTCAGAAACCCTAAGTTTTTTTCTGAAAAATTTTAGTCTTTGGGCCTATTGGGCTGTTTGTAATTGGACTTAAAAATTATAATCAGGCCAACCCTATTTTGTAACCTGGACTTTAAGTCTTAATGGACTTTATTATTTTTATTTGTTTTTGTGTTTCTGATTCGGGTGTATTAGGCCCGGGCCAAAATGAGATATTACACACACATCTGTGCAACATCTATAAAAAAAGTAATAAGTATCAATTAAATAAATACTGTAAAAGGAATGGGTATTTGTTATAGTCTCTTTTATTGTTATCTTTCAACGTGTCCTTGCACAATTAAATGAAAATTAGACTCAAATAGGATCAATTTTTTTAAAGGAATTGATTATCGTTTCACATTCTGCAAAACACAATTTGAATTGGTGTTGCATTGTCAAGCTATTTGATGCTATATTATTTTTCAATTTAATCCTTCCTTTTATTCTTCAATTTAATCCCTTACTCTTTCAAGTATTACAGAAATTTTCCAATCTATTTAATCCCTCTTTTTTTATTATCTCAATTTAATCCTTTTTTTTTTCCCTTTTCAATTCAATTCTTCACTTCACTTCAGTATTTTTTTTTTTTTTTTTTTGCAGTTTCTAAATTTTCCTAAGGCTTATTAGCTTATTATAATATGGATTCCTATTAGATGGGAGTAGTAAAAAAAAAATCAAAGCTCAAACTCAAGAGCTTGCATTTTTCTGAGAAATTGTATTCTGAGTATCAAGGAGTTGATTTTTTCCTTATTAAATTTAATCTCATTTAATAGTATAAAACATAAAAAGTTGGTGTATAAAATCGCTTCTCACTTTTAATTTTCTATTGCCATATCTTTTTATTTACCAACTTTATAATTTCATTTTACAATATTATATAGATACACTTGCAAAATTTATTTTCATTTCCTGATATATAGTAATATTTTGTTATAATTTTAAAATTTTGATATATTATTTTCAATATTTTAATATGATAAAAAAATAGAGCTCAACAATGATTTATTTACTAAATTTAATGATGTAATGACATGCTGTTAAGTTCATCTTCTGCTAACACAAACCATAGGGTTATGAACAGTGAGTGCAAAAACAATTGCGCTCCCAAACACAAATATCAACATTTAAATATACTCTAAAAATATAAATGAGAAGGAAAAACCCAAAAGCTAATTCACCAAACTCAGACTCAAATCGAATATGGAGCCCAAACCCAGATTCTAACTCTCAATTCTAATCCCACCCATGGAGGTCAACTTCAAAATAAAAATAAATTTGGACCATTTCTCGATTTGTGCGTGTCATCCTTGCGTAGGGGCCATGCTAATCTTTTCTGTATCGTTCCAATTTTATCGGATGTCCCCGAAGGGGCAATCCAAGCTGGCTGTTGTTTCTATATAAACAAGGGTGAAATCTCACCTTTTGTATCCTCGCTCTCCATAAGCTTAATGACGAGATTGTTAGAAGAAAAGTTTCTGTTACTAATTGTTTCAATTAGTTAGTAACTGTTAGAGCAGTTACAGCAGGACGTTAGGTTTACGTACATTTGCATGTGTATTAAATGCAGTGACTTGCTTTGATGAATGGAATGGGAAAGTTTGATCTTCTGAAACTTCTTTCTGTTTCTTTTAACATGGTATCAAGAGCCAGTGAATTCTTGACTTGATTTTTTTTTCTTTCTCTCTTTTTCATCTTCTGTTCATGGATACAGCACCAGGTGTTGATACACCTCCTCACTCCTCTGATACAGGCAACGCTGTTCATTTGGAGCGTGTTGGTTGTCCTACAGCCTCCGCAGTCCATTACTTTGCCAAGCATGATACTGTAAAGCTAGCTGAACATAATTTCTTGTTGTGGAAACATCAATTGTTGCTGATTCTTGAAGGATATGGCCTTGAAGGGTTTGTCCTGGGAACGGTGTCTGCCCCTCCTCGTTATCTTGCTGAAACTGACGGTCATCTTGTGGAGAATCCTGCCTTTCTTGTTCACAATAAAAAAGATAAGTTTCTAGCGTCTTGGTTTCTGTCGACTGTTACTGATGAAGTATTGGTTCATCTTACATCATCAAAAACTAGTTTTGACATCTGGACCACCAGCGAAAGGAGGTTTGGCACTTTTTCTAGCCTCAAAATCTCTATCATGAGACATGCTCTTTATTCAATCAAGAAAGGTAGTCTCACTGTTAAAGAGTATTTGTCCAAGATAAAATCTTTGAGTGATAGCTTAACAGCTGTTGGTAGTATAGTTTCCGAGATAGAACAAATCAATGTCATTTTGGCTAGTCTTTCTGTTGAATACGAGTCAATCCGAGTTCTTGCTTCCGCGACTCCGATTTCTTTAGATTTGCTTATTGATTTGCTTCTTGATTGTGAGACTAGGCAGTTAGCGTTGTTTGCAGACACTCCATTACAAGCGAATGTAGTCACAAAACACCAAGACAGTTCAGAACGTTCCAAGTCTGTTTCTTCTCATGATTCCAAGTATGGTCAACGGGGTTCAGGCCGAAGCTGGTTTCGAGGTAGAGGTCGCGGGTCTGGAAGAAGTTGGTCTCGATCCAGGCCGCAGTGCCAATTGTGTGGCAAGGTTGGTCATTTTGTTTAAACTTGCTATCATCGGTTTGATGAAAATTTTTCAGGTGTTAGTCAACAACCATCGGTCAACTATCACCAAGTTCATAGTAATGATGTTGTCTCTTCTCCTACTGCGTGCTCATCTTGTGCACATTGTTGCGGCTCAGTTGCTTAGCACTTATCCCATCAAACTCCTGCTTCTTACGCCAATGATCAGACCTGGTACCCTGATTCAGGTGCCACAAATCATGTTACATCCACTGTGTCCAATCTCATGTCTGCCTCTCCTTACACAGGTACAAGCCAAGTCACACTAGGCAATGGTGAGTCCATACCTATAGCCAATGTAGGCTCTTCTAATTTCTTGGCTGGGTCAAGACTTCTACATCTTCAAAATGTTTTACATGTTCCAACAGTTTGCAAGAATTTAATGTCTGTGGGACAATTTGCTAAAGATAACAGTGTTTATTTTGAGTTTCATCCGAATTTGTGTTTTGTGAAGGACATTCAGATAGGACTGATTCTACTAAAGAGTCACATACATGAGGGTCTTTATAGGTTCCAGTTTTCAAAGACCACGTCTCAACTTAAATCGAGATCACCGTCGTTGAACAATGCTCAGCTATCTCTATGGCATAACAGACTTGGCCATCCCTGCCGCAACACACTCACTCGTATATTGCAAACTTGTAATATTCCTTTTAAACATAGCAATTTGCCTGGACTATGTACGGCCTGTCAATTAGGCAAGGCTCACAAGCTTCCTTTTTCCACTTCAAATACAGTGTATTCCTCTCCATTTCAACTTGTGGTATCTGATGTATGGGGACCGGCACATATGCCCTCTAATGGTTTTTCTATTACATTTCTTTTATTGACATGTATAGCGATATGTGTGGATTTATTTTCTCAAAAACAAGTCTGAGGCGGCTCAATGTTTCCTAAACTTTCATCAGATGGTTCATGTGCAATTTGGTCATTCTATTAAAATGATACAAACTGACGGAGGGGGCGAATATAGAGCTCTGACAAAGGAGTTGTAACACCTAAAATTCGAGTATCGATTTTAATGCATGTTTTGGTGCTTAGATTATGAAGGAAAATTTTCTTACTTCTTTTCGTGTTTATTATAGTTCGAAGAAGAGTTTAGAATTATTAGGAAAGGAATAAATTTTAATTTTGAGAAATTAATGAAGTGGATTAAGTGACATTGATACTTAAGTAAAATAAGTGTTAAAGTGTAGCATAAGATGAGTAATGGTAAGGTGGTGTTGGCGCATGAATTGTGGCATGAGGAGTGGTTGAATCCCTTGGTTAGCATCTAGGAAATTTTATTTTTTGCTTTAATCTATGCATGTGTCGGCAAGGGATAAGGATGGATGAGTTGTATTGTTTTATTTTTGGTAAGTAGACTAAAGGAAAAGGTAATTTTAACTTATGGTATGGAATCAAGAAACTTTGGAAAGATATGGGGACAAGAGGCAAGTATCAAGGAAAAGGTTTTGAAACAAATTCATGGCCATTTGACCATGAATTTGGACGACAATATGGCTAAGGGGAGGTTGGCCGATTATGCTAGTAGCTTGGCTAGGGTAGGATTTTGTTTTTGGTCATTCCTATCATCTTGTGCAAGTTTTGCATTTTCTCTCAACCTTTCTCCTTTGGCGAATTTGAGCTTTGGTAAGCCTAAATTCTTTTGACCATTTGGTCATTTTGCTATCACTTTAGTATTCTTTTGTGTGCCTTTTCTTAGTGCTGAAATTAACAACACCAAAGATCATTTTTTTTCTTCCTTTCTCCATTGCCGAATGTACCTTGCCCCTAAACACATCTCTTACTTTCTCTTTTCTCTTCTTTGAAAACCGAATCACCATCATCATCATCTTTTCCTCTCACCTTTTATTTTCTTTTCAATCATACCTTCCCATTATATTCTCTCATGGCCGATTGTTAATGTGCCTTTGCCGAACCATTTCTCTTTTCTTTGGTTTCTCATATTTGAATCTCTCTCTACTCATAAATATCCTTCTCAATCGTTCTTCTCAACCGTGGACATTAGGTAAGAGTTATTTTAGTTTATTTTAGTTGATGATGGTTTTGGCGAATCTTGAGGATGATAAGAAGGATCTCTTAGATCAATTTATCGTTCAATCTATTAATGGTTTCTTTCGTTATACTGTAGTACAATAGAGGAAGACCGGAACTCAAGTGTTCGTGTGTATCTTAGAATATTGGAATCGATTTAAGGTGTTGAGGAACGTTTTGGTCGACTCTCTTATTGAGGATCAAGAATCTTTGTGGTAAGGAAATCTCGCCTTTAAAATCTTTAGTATTATTTCGATATATTATTATTAGGATTAACGATCTTTTGATATTAAAGGCATTCAAAATAGGGAAGAAAAGGGCGATGTTTAGTCTTCGTGAAGAAGGCGGATCCACAATTTCCTAAGTATAAGCGAAGGCGATTTTTGAATCAGGATTTTTCACCGGGTTGCGGACCATCAACCGAGAGAAATCAATTATTTGAAGTAGTTCGTACTTAGAGCCTTTGTACGTTAGTGGGTTCTCGTGAATAATGAATCGATAAACGAGGAGAAACCAAAATTGAAGTGATTCAAAATCAAGAGGTAAGGATTTGGATCGAATATCAAGAGCATATTTTTATACATGATAGTGTCCTAATAGATCGTATTATATTTAGGTGTTGAAGAGCGGAAGGTTTAGTACTCACGATATCAAGGTGTGTAACTTCACACTTTTCTAAGTTTGGGACGTCATTCGTGGTATTGAGTAAAATCGTAAAAACGACTAGATCGATATAAAACATAATAACCGGTATTTGGTGAAATTACATGAAAGCGGTTAATATGGTGAAAATTACGAAAAAGCCTCGATGAGTTAGATGGTAAAATATAAATTTTCATGTCTTCGTAAAATGGGCCGATAAGTTTGATAATTAGTAGATGGGCCGAAAAATATTGCTTGTTAGTAAAATGGGCCGAAATCCCTGATAAATAATAAATGGGCTGAAATCTCTGCTAGATCGATAATTGGGCCGAAATCTCTGCTAGATCGATAATTGGGCGAAATCTACATTAGATCGAAAATTGGGCGAAATCTCGATAGATCGTAAATGGGCGTAATCTCATTAAATTGTTAAGCGGGTGAAATCCCTGCTAGATCGATAAATGGGCCGAACTCTTGCTAGATCGTAAATTTGGGCCTAAGATGTTAAATTGCTAAATGGGCCAAATGTTATTTTGTAATTTTTGGGCCTTAATAAAAATTGGAAATATTGACTCTTGTTAATGGGCCTTTTAATAAAATCATGGTATGATTATAGACTACTTTGCATACATATTGTATGGGTTGGGAAAATGATGAAGAAGAAAGGCTGTTGCCAAAATCTAGTTCGGTGGCTCGCACAAAAATATTAAATGGCTATTTGCCTCTAGTTGGTGGCTCGCCACAAAAATAATAATTGGCTCAATGCCTCTAGTTCGGTGACTTTGTCACAATCTAGTTCGGTGGCTCGCCACAAATATAAAATGGCTTAATGCCTACGATTGGTGTGATGGCGAGTGGGTTGACTTGATCCCACAGGTGTGATGGTTGGTGCGGGGTGTGTAGCGGATGGAAATTAGGTTTGGGAGGAAAATTCATTTTGCATGCATATCATTATTTATGTTGTTAATTACGCTAATAGGCTTAAGCCCAAATCCATAACTTGATAATCGCCCGATGGATAAAGTAAGTGAGTTATACAATTGAGTTCTAAGTAACTCACTCCCTTAAATTTTTCATCTCGGTAATGGAAATTGGCGTGGACTTGGTAGAGGATGACTTCGTGGAAGCCATCTTGCAAAACATGGGTTTATTAAACTTGAACTTTTAATAAGTATTTTTTTTATAAATTACTATTTTGGGTTGATGTAATAAGGGCCTCTATTAATATTTCATGGATTTTTATGTGTGGTTGGTTTAAACTATATTTTGGACATTTTAATATGGGTGATGATTATATGATGTTTTTCTTAAAATAATTTGGGTTTTAAATATATGAAATTCCTTTATAAATTTTTTTTAGTATTTTGAACTCTTATAAAATTTACTTAAGGATTTTGATAATACAATATTAAGGATGTTTTCAACTAATATTTTCTAATATACATCAAATTTAAAATACTCTTTTGATTTTTATTAAACCTTGTAATTAAAAATTATTTTGAAGATTTCACTCTTTGTAATTATTAAGATAGTTCGATCCATGTCACAAACCAAATCTAGTCTTAACGCATAGACCGGGTTTGGGTGTTACATTTAATGGTATCGAGCAGTTTCAAAAACTTCTACGTGGTTGGGTTCAACAGATAATTTTCGTAGGGAAAATATTTGATTATGTTTAAAGATCATTATGGCACCACAAGCATCCGGCAACAAGTACTTAATGATTATTGTGATGATGATGATATGATCATAAGGACACTCTAGAACTTCTAGTTTTAGATGTGAAAATCGTAGAGATTGAGACTATAGGATATGTTGCGAAAAATAACTTTATATCTCAAATCTCATAAAACATCGTTAATAAACATGAAATAATTTTTGATTAATAAAACTTGTAATCGATAAAATGAATAAGCCATCATGAGCACTAGAGGGCGTGGTCGTGACGCCGCGATGAGCGTGGTAGTAGTAGTAGGCCGAGGTGCTATATTTGAAGCACCAAATCATATGCCAAAATGGATGCACTGCGTCATTTGAGAGTGAGGCGGGATCACGCGATCACATGGAAGAAGATAATGCTTTGACACAAGCAATGTGCGAGTCTTAGAAAGGGTCATTGGAACTAGAATTGGGCCAACAACTCGTGGGTCAATTTCGAACAACTCAAGTCAAATAATGCAAAAGTTTTTAGAGGAGTTTCGGTGTAGCTCGAATGTGATTGAATATTGGCTCAAGGCGTGGAGCGGATTATGGATGATATGGAATGCTTTGTTGAGCAAAAAGCGAAAGGAGTCGTGTCCTTGTTAAGAGGCGAGGCGTGTCGGTGGTGGCTCACTGCTCGAGAAGGCAGAAGTTTGACCGATTACTTGGGAATTCTTTAAAGCGCCTTCCAAGGAAAATACATTGGAGCGAGTTATGTAGGCGCTGAAGGAAGGAATTTCGAATCTTGTACAAGGGAGTAAAACGATGTGACATATGAAGTCGAGTTTTACGTTTGAGCCGCTATACTCGGACAATAGTATCAACAGATCATGAACGTTGTGTGCGTTTGAGGATGGGTTTAATGATGAGTGAGGGTTCGATTGCCCCAGCAAGTTAGAACTTTTCCACGCTTGTGGAGAAGGCCAAGATAGCCAGGAGGCTAAGAACTCGTAACGTCGAGCGAGAAAGATTTAGAAACAAGAGAGAGACACAATGATCGGTTCTTCAAATAGATTTGAAGAGACCTCGAAATGATGAACCGGTTCAAGGAAGAACACCGGTAACTAATAATCGAAGTCGAGATTGTCTTGAATGTGGAAAAAGACATTTTGGAGAGTGTTGGAGGAAAAGCGGCGCTTGTTACAAATACGGTTCAATGGATCATCGATATAGAAATTGTCCTCGGCGATATGGATCGACTCAAGAAGTTTGTAATAATGATGCACGGTAGGCGAGAGGTACTTTTTGACCACCGAGAGGTCGTGGACCGGTCGTGGTGGTAATGGGGTCTGGTCATGGTCAAGGTGCACGGTCGAGGCAATGGTCCTAGAGGAACACGGATGCAAGATACTGACTGGTGGTTCATCAGGTTAGACGCCATGAGGATGGCAATGCACGGATGTGATAATGATACGTTCTTCATCTTGATGTACTGTTATTACTTTAATAGATATTGGTTCTACCCACTCATATGTTGCTAGCGCCATATCTAGAAACACGAATCTAGAATCAAATTGCCGATAGTGGGATGATGATGATTAGTCCTTTAGGACGGTGATGATGTTAATAAAATGTTGAGCGTGCCCTTAGAAATTCAAGAGGAGGTGTTCTTGGCAAATCGATAGAATTGCCTTTCGGTGAGTTCGATATCATTTTGGGCATAGATTGGTTGGTTAAGCAGCAAGCGCAATTGGATTGTCTTAGAAAAATAGATGTCAATAAGGACCTCGGATGATAAGGAAGTCATCATGATTGGTGAGCGAAGGAACTACTTGGCAAATGTGGTATCGCGTTGAAGGTAGAGAAGTTGGTTCGGAAAGGATATGGAGCATTCCTAGCCTTTATCTATGCTTTGGATGCCAAAGAGTTATCTCGTGAATGATGTGAGAACGGTGAAGAAATTTCAGATGTTTTTCGAAGAACTTCCCGGTATACCTTGGATCGGGAAGTAGAATTTGGCATTGAGCTTTTGCTTGGAATGACTCCGGTGTCCATTGCTCCTTATAGAATGGCAAGAAGGAGTTGGCGAGCTTAAAGCTCAAATTCAAGAATTATTTGGATTGGGGATTTATTCGACCAAGTGTGTCTAAAGTGGGAGCACCGGTTTTGTTTGTCAAGAAGAAGGATGGATCGATGCGTATGTGCATTGATTATAGACAATTGAATAAATTGACGATCAAGAATCGGTATCCTCTACCGAGAATTAACGACTGTTTGATCAATTAAAAGGAGCTTGATTTTCTCAAAATTGATTTGAGATCGGGTTATCACCACTCAAGGTGAAAAAGCGGACATTTATAAGGCGGCATTTCGGACTCGTTACGGACATTATGAGTTTGTAGTGATGCCGTTTGGATTAACCAATGCACCAGCCGCATTTATGGACATGATGAACTGAGTCTTTCAACCATATTTAGATCAGTTTGTGGTAGTGTTCATAGATGACATATTCGTTTATTCAAGAAATAATGAGGAGCATGACACGCATTTGCGTATAGTATTGCAGTTACATCGTGATAAGCAACTTTATGCCAAATTCAGTAAATGCGAATTTTGGCTAAAGGAAGTGACTTTCTTAGGTCATGTGGTATCGGTGAAGGAATAAGGGTGGATCCTCGAAAATTAAGGCTATTCGATTGGAAACCACCAACGTCGGTGGTGAAATTGGAGTTTCTTAGGTTTGGTGGTTACTATAGACATTTTGTAGAGGGGTTTTCATTGATTCTGCACCTAACTAAACTATTACGGAAAGGAGTTAGTATAATTGAATGAAAAACAACAAGAGAGTTTGAGAAATTGAAGAAGATTCGGCGGAAGCTCAGGTTTGATCTGATAGGAGGCTGGAAAAGAATTGCTATTTATTGTGATCGTCTCACATGGGTGCAGGTTGTGTATTGATGCAAAATGGAAAGGTGGTGGCCTATGCTTCTAAATCAATTGAGACCATGAAGTAAACTACCCTACTCATGATTTGGAGTTAGCTGCGGTGGTCTTTGCTTTAAAGATTTGGAGGCACTATCTCTATGGTGAGAAATCTATCATCTACACGGATCACAAGAGTCTTAAATACCTCCTTACCCAAAAAGAGTTGAATTTGAGACAAAGAAGATGGGTAGAATTATTAAAGGATTATGATTTCTCAATAGAATATCATCACGAAAAGGCTAACGTGGTAGCCGAGCGTTAAGTCTTAAGGCGATATCGATTTGAGAGCATTGTTTACTCATTTGAGTTTGTATGAGGATGGGAGTTTGTTAGCGAACTTGGTGAAGCCGTTGTGTTTGGAACAAATCAAGGAAAAGCGGACATCGGATGAAAAGTTGGGACCTTTACTTGACAAGTTGAAAATGGTGGAATCGAGGTTTTGAAATAAATACGGGCGTGTGTTGTGCTTTAGAGGAAGAGTTTGTATGCCTAAGGACTCGGATATGAGGCAAATGATTCTTCGGGAGGCGATAGTAGCCTTATGCTATGCACCCGGAGGAAATAAGATGTATCGAGATCTCGTGAAGCGGTATTGGTGGCGGGGTTGAAGCGTGAGATTTTAGAGTTTGTGGGAAAATGTTTGACTTGTCGACAAGTGAAAGCGAACATAAATTACCGTCTGGATTGTTACAACCGAAGAAAGATTCCTCTTTGGAAATGGGGCGGATAACTATGGATTTTGTTAGTGGGTTACCTTTAACACCTACTAAGAAAAATTACATTTGGGTAATTGTTGATCGTTTGTGAAGATCGCTCATTTTCTCCCGATTAATCTGAATTATTCATTGTAGAAGTTGGCGAATTTGTCATTATCTGAAATTGTGAGGTTGCATGGGGTACCGTATCTATTATATCGACGGGGATCCTGATTTACATCACGATTTTGGAAAGCTCTGCATGAAGCCTTGGGGACAAAGTTGAATTTCAATCGGCTTTTCATCCTCGGTCGATGGTCGATCGAGAGAGTAATTGGATATTGGAAGATATGTTAAGGGGATGTGTAATCGACTTGAGGGTAGTTGGGAGGATTTTCTACCAGCGCGAATATAACAATAGTTATCGATCTAGCATTCAGATGGCACCTTACGAAGCATTGTATGGTCGAGGTGTCGTTCTCCTATTTTTGGACCGAGTTGGCGAGCGGCGGTTGTTGGGTCTGAGATGATATAAAGAGCGAGAGGAAAAGGTAAAGTTATTCGAACACGGTTGAGGAAGCCTCGGATAGATAGAAGTCGTATGTAGACCTGAAGCATAAGGACATCGAGTATGCTATGGGGATCAAGTTTTCTTGAAGGTCTCACCTTGGAAAAAGATTTTCGAGTGTTTGGAAAGAAGGGCAAGTTAAGTCTAGGTTCATTGGACCATATCGTGTCTTTGAGCGTGTTGGTCCAATGGCTTATCGATTGAGTTACCTCGAGTTGGATCAAATTCATAATGTTTTCATGTTTCCATGTTGGTATTATAGATCGGACCCTTCGCACATAGTACTGGGTAGAAGAATTGGAGTTGAATTAGGACTTATCTTTTGAAGAAGAACCAATGGAAATCTTAGGCCAGAGATATTAGGGTGCTAAGAAAGAAAATCGTGCTGTTGGTAAAAGTTTTATGGCGTAATCACGGAACGGAAGAAGCTACGTGGGAGCCTGAGGAAACTATTCGACAACAATATCCTCACCTCTTTTAATCAGGTAAATTTCGAGGACGAAATTTTCTTTAAGGAGGGTAGAGTTGTAACACCCTAAAATTGAGTATTGATTTTAATGCATGTTTTTGGTGCTTAGATTATGAAGGAAAATTTTCTTACTTCTTTTTCGTGTTTATTATAGTTACGAAGAAGAGTTTAGAATTATTCAGGAAAGGAATAAATTTTAATTTTGAGAAATTAATGAAGTGGATTAAGTGACATTGATACTTAAGTAACAATAAGTGTCAAAGTGTAGCATAAGATGAGTAATGGTAAGGTGGTGTTGGCGCATGAGTTGTGGCATGAGGGAGTGGTTGAATCCTTGGTTAGCATCTAGGAAATTTTATTTTTTGCTTTAATCTATGCATGTGTCGGTAAGGGATAATGATGGATGAGTTGTATTGTTTTATTTTTGGTAAGTAGACTAAAGGAAAAAGGTAATTTTTAACTTATGGTATGGAATCAAGAAACTTTGGAAAGATATGGGGACATGAGGTAAGTATCAAGGAAAAGGTTTTGGAAACAAATTCATGGCCATTTGACCATGAATTTGGACGACAATATGGCTAAGGGGAGGTTGGCCGATTATGCTAGTAGCTTGGCTAGGGTAGGGATTTTGTTTTGGTCATTCCAATCATCTTGTGCAAGTTTTGCATTTCTCTCAACCTTTCTCCTTTGGCGAATTTGAGCTTTTGGTAAGCCTAAATTCTTTTGACCATTTGGTCATTTTTCTATCACTTTAGTATTCTTTTGTGTGCCTTTTCTTAGTCGAAATTACCAACACCAAAGATCATTTTTCTTCCTTTCTCCATTCTTAGAATGTACCTTGCCCTAAACACATCTCTTACTTTCTCTTTTCTCCTCTTTGAAAACCTGAATCACCATCATCATCATCTTTCCTCTCACCCTTTATTTTCTTTTCAATCATACCTTCTCCATTATATTCTCTCATGGCCGATTGTTAATGTGCCTTTAGAACCATTTCTCTTTCTTTGGTTTCTCATAGCCGAATCTCTCTCTACTCATAAACATCCTTCTCAATCGTTCTTCTCAACTGTGGACATTAAGTAAGAGTTATTTTAGTTTATTTTAGTTGATGATGGTTTTGGCGAATCTTGAGGATGATAAGAAGGATCTCTTAGATCAATTTATCGTTCAATCTATTAATGTTTTCTTTTCGTTATCTTTGTAGTACAATAGAGGAAGACCAGGAACTCAAGTGTTAGTGTGTATCTTAGAACATTGGAATCGATTTAAGGTGTTGAGGGAATGTTTTGGTCGACTCTCTTATTGAGGAGCAAGAATCTTTGTGGTAAGGAAATCTAGCCTTTAAAATCTTTAGTATTATTTTGATATATTATTATTAGGATTAATGATCTTTTGATATTAAAGACATTCAAAATAGGGAAGAAAAGAAGGTGTTTAGTCTTCGTAAGAAGGCGGATCCACAATTTCCCTAAGTATAAGCGAAGGCGCTTTAGGAATCTGAGATTTTCCACCGGGTTGCGGACCATCAACCAAGAAATCAATTATTTGAAGTAGTTCGTACTTAGAGCCTTTGTTCGTTAGTGGGTTCTCATTGAATAACGAATCGATAAACGAGGAGAAACCAAAATTGAAGTGATTCAAAATCAAGAGGGTAAGGATTTGGATCGAATATCAATAGCATATTTTTATACATGATAGTGTCCTAATAGATCGTATTATGTTTAGGTGTTGAAGGCGGGAAGGTTTAGTACTCACGATATCAAGGTGTGTAACTTCACACTTTTCTCGAGTTTGGGCGTCATTCGTGGTATTGAGTAAAATCGTAAAAACGACTAGATCGTTATAAAACATAATAAGCGGTATTTGGTGAAATTACATGAAAGCGGTTAATATGGTGAAAATTACAAAAAGCCCTCGATGAGTTAGATGGTAAAATATAAATTTTCATGTCTTCGTAAAATGGGTAGATAAGTTTGATAATTAGTAGATGGTAGAAAAATATTGCTTGTTAGTAAAATGGGCGAAATCTCGATAAATAATAAATGGGCGAAATCTCGCTAGATCGATAATTGGGCGAAATCTCTGCTAGATCGATAATTGGGCGAAATCTACATTAGATCGAAAATTGGTGAAATCTCGATAGATCGTAAATGGGCGTAATCTCTGTTAAATTGTTAAGCAGTGAAATCCTGCTAGATCGATAAATGGGCGAACTCTTGCTAGATCGTAAATTTGGGCCTAAGATGTTAAATTGCTAAATGGGCCAAATGTTATTTTGTAATTTTGGGCCTTAATAAAATTGAAAATATTGACTCTTGTTAATGGGCCTTTTTAATAAAATCATGGTATGATTATAGACTACTTTGCATACATATTGCATGGGTTGGGAAAATGATGAAGAGAAGAAAGGCCTGTTGCCAAAATCTAGTTCGGTGGCTCTACCACAAAAATAATAATTGGCTCAATACCTCTAGTTCGGTGACTTTGTCACAATCTAGTTTGGTGGCTCTGCCACAAATATAAAATGGCTTAATGCCTATGATTGGTGTGATGACGGGGTGGGTTGACTTGATCCCCAGGTGTGTGATGGTTGATGCAGGGGTGTGTAGCGGATGGAAATTAGGTTTGGGAGGAAAATTCATTTTGCATGCATATCATTATTTATGCGTTGTTAATTCTGCTAATGGGCTTAAGCCCAAATCCATAACTTGATAATCTGGCCCAGTGGATAAAGTAAGTGAGTTATACACTGAGTTCTAAGTAACTCACTCCCTCAAATTTTTCATCTCAGGTAATGGAAATTGACGTGGACTTGGTAGAGGATGACTTCGTGGAGGCCATCTTTTTGCAAAACATAGGTTTATTAAACTTGAACTTTTTAATAAGTATTTTTTATAAATTACTATTTTGGGTTGATGTAATAAGGGCCTCTATTAATATTTCATGGATTTTATGTGTGGTTGGTTTAAACTATATTTTGGACATTTTAATATGGGTGATGATTATATGATGTTTTTCTTAAAATAATTTGGGTTTTAAATATATGAAATTCCTTTATAATTTTTTTTTTAGTATTTTGAACTCTTATAAAAATTTACTTAAGGATTTTGATAATACAATATTAAGGATGTTTTCAACTAATATTTTCTAATATACATAAAATTTAAAATACTCTTTTGATTTTTATTAAACCTTGTAATTAAAAATTATTTTGAAGATTTTGACTCACTGTAATTATTAAGATAGTTCGATCCATGTAACAAACCAAATCTAGTCTTAACGCATAAACCGGGTTTGGGGTGTTACAGGAGTTCTCTCGACTTGGGATACAACATAGAATAACCTGTCCATACACCTTTGAGCAGAATGAGGTTGCTGAGAGAAAACATAGACAAATAGTAGATATGGGCTTGTCGTTGTTAGCTCAATCCTCCATGCCACTGAAGTTTTGGTTTTATGCTTTTTCACATGCAGTGTATTTAACTAACAGACTACCTACTCCTGGTCTACACCAAGTCAGTCCATTTGAAGTTCTTCACAAAGTTTGACCTGACTATAGTTTGCTTTGAGTGTTTGGATGTTCTTGCTTTCGAATTCGAGACCGTTCCAACAACACAAGTTACAGTTTAGGTCTCAGAACTGTGTGTTCCTTGGAAATGCCTCTAATCGAAAGGGTTATCAGTGTTTATCGAATGTGG
>CP106725.1:24012736-24056236 GCA_025506655.1 Gossypium rotundifolium
TGGTTTATTATTGCTTTTAACCTAGTTTCAGCTTTTACTTGTTTTATTTATTATCAATTTTAATTTATTTTCGCCTTTATTAATGTCGCTCATACTATCGCATCCATTATTTTATGCGAATTAGTGTTGTAATTCATTTTACATTTCACATCAAAATCCCGTAACATTTTATCCGATCCATTAAAATTTTTGTTTTTGAAATAAGCAAATACTTCGCGTTCTAAGGTTCGAAAGAAATCGTACCCTTAACTTACGGGGTTTTGATTTTTCTCATCGAGTCTAAAGAACATATTATTTTCTTTTTAAAGTCAAAGCATAAAAGTTAAATAAAAACTTATTCTCGGGAATTCGAAAACATTGCGTCTTAACTCACTGGATGTGACATTTTGTTATCTCGAAAAAAGGATTTCTAAAAACAAAGGCAATATTCTGAATTTGGAATTTCGAGAAATTGTGCCCTAACTTATTGGGTTCCAATTTTTCATTTGACCCAAATGACCGGATCTCCTTCTTAAACTTAAATACATGAGTTTTAAAAGTCCAAAGACAAGCTCAGTTTCGAGAATTTGAAATGTCGTACCCTAACTTACTGGGCGTGACATTTTACTTCTTCGAAATAAGAGGGTCTTAGCATTCATTTTAATTTATTCAAATTTTCTTTTAAATAAAGAGGATCGAATTTTAAAATCTTTTCAAATTTTTGAGATTAAGACGTTTATCAATCAATTCGGTACCAATTTTGGGCGTTACGAGGTGCTAATCCTTCCTCATACGTAACCGACTCCCGAACCCCTTTTTTGAATTTTGTAGGACAAAATCATTGTTTTAATAATCAAAATGTTTTAATGATAAATCTCAAGGTGATTCGATCACACCTCAAAAAAGGGATTGGTGGCGACTCCATTTTCATTTTTAAAGTCGACCCGCTTTACAAAAAAATAGTTATGATAAAGGTGATTATATTTTTTTAGTGCGCTTTTCAAAAAGTGTGGGAGTGAATTTTGCAACTTTGCTCCATTCATAGGGCCATGGGAACGTGGAGGTAAGAGTTAGCTCGAGGAATATTGAAGCTTAAAGGAAAATCCTCACTTCTTTCTATACTCAAGTTTGCTTGTAGTGCATATTTATACGTGATATGGAGACAGAATCAAGGGGTATTTTGTTATATCTTTCTTGACGGAAAAATTGTTTTGGTGCAGATTAAAGAAATCATGCGATTGTAGTTAAGTCAACAAACCTTGAAAAGAAGTTTTTTCCTTGTAAGTCAACATCATCATTCTCTTAAGCATGAACAACTTGTTATTGTTGGACTTCGACGCCTAAAATTTTTCAACAAATTGCCGAATAAAATCTCACATCTGTTGATGCTCAAATTCCCACTCTTCATCAATTTTCGACTTGGGTTTTTGAGTAGCAAAAACAGAAAGGTGCAAAGACTTCACAAATCAAATATATTCATCTTGTTTCGCCAAAGTTGATAATTTGTGTCTTTCAACATAATTATCTTACTAGTGTTAATTTCCATGATTATCTAACACGAGAACCAAGCTTTGATACCAGTTTGTTGGGACAAGTCTAAACGTGAGGAAATACAGTGGGAGCACAATCGATATTCTTTCACTCTCGGAAAGTCAATTAAATAATTATGGTAAACCAAATAACACAATATATATCAACAATCAATAAAAATTAACCACAATATTGCAAGTAAAAATAATAAATCGAGGCACATAATTTTACATGAAAAACCCATTTAAAGTCAGAAATAAATAGAATGTCAAGAATGACAATATCAAATAGATGGAGTTTAATAAGATTTAAAAACCTTATTCTAAAATAAAATAAAAGGAGTGTAGTTCTATATGGATTTTACTTTTATTTTATTTTACCACTATATTTTATTTAAATAAGAATTCAGCTCACATAATTCTAACAATTTCCACCTTGACACGAATTCTCGATGAACAAGTTCTTCATCGCTAACTTTCAATGAACAAGTTCTCCACCTCTTTCATAAACCCCCTTAAGGTTTAACTTCAACAATGAACACCAACCAAGTCTAAGCAATGCTCAAACTTGGTTATAGGAAGTGACTTAGTAATCATATCTGTAGGATTTTCATTAGTACTAATTTTGCTCACAATAATATCACCACGAGAAATAATATCACGAAAAAATTATACCGAACATCAATGTGTTTTGTTCTCTCATGAAACATTTGATCTTTTGTAAGGAAAATGACACTCTGACTGTCACAAAATACTGTACTGATTTGAAGGTCTTCATTGAGTTCACTAAAGAGTCCCTTCAACCAAATAGCTTCTTTACAAGCTTCAGTAACCGCTATGTACTCAGCTTTAGTGGTAGACAAAGCGACTGTAGTTTGCAAAGTGGCTTTCCAACTGATTGCACAACCTCTGATTGTAAAGACATAACTTGTAAAAGATCTTCTTCTATCAAGGTCTCCAGCAAAATCAGCATCAACATACCTAATAACTCCATCTGTAGTTCTTCCAAACTGTAAGCAAACATCAGTAGTACCTCGTAAGTATATTAAAATCCACTAAACTGCTTTCTAATGTTCTTTACTGTGATTCACCATGTATCTGCTAACTATACTGACTGCATATGATAAATCTGGACGTGAATAAACCATAGCATACATGAAAGATCCCACTGCACTAGAGTATAGAACATGTGACATACACTCAATCTCATCATTTGATTGTGGAGATAAAGTCGATGAAAGTCTGAAATGGGCTGCTAAATGAGTACTAACAGGCTTAGCACTCTGCATATTGAACCTGCAAAGAACTTTCTCAATGTACCTTTTCTAACTTAGGTACAATTTACTTATTTTTCTATCTCTGAGAATCTCCATACCAAGTATATTCTTTGCTGGTCTCAAATCTTTTATCTCAAATTCTTCACATAGTTGGGTTTTAACCTTTCTTATCTCTCATTTATCTTTTGCTGCTATCAACATGTCATCAACATAAAGAAGTAGATACACAAAAGAACCATCACTGTTTTTCTTAAAGTAAACACAACTGTTAAAGCTACTTCTCTTAAAATCATGAGAAGTCATAAAGGAATCAAACCTCTTGTACCACTATCTTGGTGACTGTTTCAAACCATAAAGGGATTTTTTCAGCAAGCAAACATAGTCCTCTTTTTCTGAGACTGTAAAACCCTCTGGTTGTTGCATGTAAATATCCTCCTCAAATTCTCCATGCAAAAATGCAGTTTTACATCTAACTTCTCAAGCTCCAAATCATGTATGGCCACAATACCAAGCAAAGCTCGAATCGAACTATGCTTCACAACTGGGGAGAACACATTTGTGAAATCCACTCCTGGAATTTGACTGTAACCCTTTACAACAAGCCTTGCTTTATATCTGGGTTCTTCAACGCCCAGAGTCCCTTCTTTCTTTTTAAATACCCATTTATAATGAACAACTTTTTTCCCTTTAGAAAGTTTCACAAGATCCCATGTTCTATTTTTGTGGAGTGATCCCATCTCCTCTTACATAGTAAGCATCCACTTTTATGAGTCTTCACAGCTAACTGCCTCAGAATAATTAGATGGCTATTGGTTTGCATCTATATCTTCAGCCACATTTAAAGCATAAGCAACTAGATCAGCCTCGGCATACTTCTTTAGAGGTTTAATTTCTCTTCTAGTTTTATTTTTAGCGATAAAGTATTGTGGTGAAGAAGCAACTCTATTCTGAATTTTTGCACTGGCTTGAGGAGTCAACTCTGTTGTAGATTTTGGATAAACCTGATGCTCCACTTGCTTTTGATTTTATTTATTGGAAGAGTCTTTAAGAGATAAGTTAGGTAACATAGCAGTTTCATCAAAAACAACATCTCTACTAATCACAAATTTTCTATTTTCAGGACACCATAACTTATACCCTTTTACACCAGATTTATAACCAAGAAAAACACATTTAATAGATCTTGGTTCCAATTTTTCATTATCAACATGAGCATACGCAGGACATCCAAAGATTTTAAATCAGAATAGTCAGCAGGATTACCAGATCATTCCTCTTGTGGAGTCTTT
The DNA here is from genome assembly GCA_025506655.1 of Gossypium rotundifolium. NCBI lineage: Eukaryota > Viridiplantae > Streptophyta > Magnoliopsida > Malvales > Malvaceae > Gossypium > Gossypium rotundifolium. Next base: position 24,016,811 of record CP106725.1, read on the forward strand.
TTCTCAATGGCAACGGATGAAGATCAATTGATAAAAAAATGTAGTAGATGATGCTTCGACCCAAAATGAATTTGGTAAGTTGGCATTTGACAACGTACATCGAACCTTCTCTATGATAGTTCGTTTCATTCTGCTCGCAACACCGTTTTCTTTGTGGAGTATAATGAACTGTTAAGTGTCTCACAATTCCTTTTGACTTGCACAGTTTATAAAACTCATCAGAACAGAACTCTAAGCCATTGTCTATGCAGAGGCTATTTTTTTTGTTGTGCTGTCTATTTTTCAATCATAGTTTTCCAAGACTTAAATGCGAAAAACACATCACTTTTCTGCTTCAGGAAGAACACCCAAAATTTTTTGGAAAAATCATCAATAAAAGTTAGCATATAATTAGCTCTACCTCTCGAAGGCACTCTTGATGGCCCCCACAGATCAGAATGAATATACTCTAATGTTCCCTTCATGTTATGGATTCCTCTGGTGAATTGAACTCTCTTTTGCTTCCCAAAAACGCAGGGCTCACAGAACTTCAGTTTGCAAATTCATTACCCATCAAGAAGTCCTCTTTTGCTCAATTTTTCCATGACATTCTCACTCATATGCCCTAGGCGTATATGTCAAAGTTTAGTAATATCATCATCTGAAAAGGAAGAGGAAGCAATAGCTGCATCACAGTAACAGTAGAACCCTGCAGAACATATAACTTGGCAGTCTTTCTCTACCCTTTCATTACAACTAGAGAACCTTTGGAAATCTTTAAAACCCCACTTTCAGCTGTGTATTTGTACCTTTTTGAATCAAGAGTACTCAAAATTAAATTTCTTTTCAATTCTGGAACATGTCGCACGTCCCTAAGTGTTCTAACAACTCCATCAAACATCTTAACTTTAATCATTCCAACACCTGCAATTTTACACGAAACATTATTTCCCATCAAAACAACACCTTCAGACACTGTTTCGTAAGTTGTAAACCAACCCTGATTGGGACTCATGTGGAAGGTGCAGCCCGAATCAAGGATCCACTCCTCGCTCACTTTAAAATTGTTGACAGAAGCGACTAGAAGTTCACCATCGCTGTAATATTCTACAACATCAGTTTCACTGGAATTTGTTGGTTGTATTCCTTTTTGATTCGTAGCCTCCTTTTTGATCTTATTTTGTAGCTTATAGCACTCAGATTTAATGTGCTCTTTTTTTCTTGCAGAAGTTACAAGTTTTACCTCTGTTTGAAGACTTCGATCTACCCTTAGATTTACCTCGAGGATTCTATTCCTGTGTCCTTCCACGATCATCATCAGCATCCCGATCTTATCTCTCATGAATAATGAGACCCACTCCCTAATAGTCGATTTTAACCACAAGATACTTCATCTTATTATTCGAGGTTAAAGAATCATAAACCTCATCAACTGTGAAAGACTCGCGGCTATATAAAATTGTGTCTCTAAAGGTTGACTAAGACGGGGGCAACGAATAAAGTAGAATCAACCCTAAATCTTCCTTATCATACTGAACCTCTATGGCCTCCAAGTTTGAGAGAATTTCTTTCAACACTGTTAAGTGTTACACAAACGCATCTTCCTCTAAACGATGAGCATAAATACGTTGCTTCATATGCAACTTGCTGATTAGAGTTTTCGACATACATATTTGTTCCAGCTTTTTCCATAATGCAGCGGCAGTCTTCTCCTTCATCACATCCTACAAAATTTCGTTAGATAAATGCAAATGTAATTGTGTTAACGTCTTTCTATCCTTACGCTTATTCTCTTCATCCGTTAATGTCAAAGGCATCTTATCTATCCTTAGCAGCGCATCCTCTAGATCCATTTGTGCAAGAACTACTTGCATCTTAATCTGCCACAATGCAAATCTGGTGTTGCGATCCAACAGCGAAATTTCATATTTCAAAGACACCATTAACGTGATCGAGATGAACAGCCTGGAAGCTCTGATACCAATTTGTAAAATAAATAGAATGTCAGAAATGACAATATATAGCAAAGAAAAGAGAAATAAAAATAAAGAACACATAAATTTTTATGTGGAAACCCTTTCGGGAAAAAACCACGGGCAAAGGAGAAGAAAATTCACTATGTCGAATTCGAATGATTACAAGATGAGTAGACTATGTCTATTTATAGGCTTATAAAATTCTATTCTAATAGAAGTGTAGTAAGATTGAAACACCTAAAAACAGTAGTGACGGTGAGATTAGATATTGTAGTTTGAGACAAAAAGTAAGCTAAACGTACCGCACCGCACCCAATCACCCATCCAAACCCAACCGGAGTTTAATAAGGTTTAAAAAACCTTATTCTAAAATAAAATAAAAGAAGTGTAGTTCTATATAGATTTTACTTTTATTTTATTTTACTACTATATTTTATTTATAAGGATTCGAGTCACTTAATTCTAACAAAAACAAATGGTAAAAACAATGTGACTTTGAAAGTTTACCAAAAAATTCACTATAATCAAAGTCTTGCTATATGATCACAACCAAGCTACAAGAAAAAGTATATAACTCAAATAAAACTATCAACAAATAATTCCAAACAAACTTTAAGAGAAAAGTTGAGATTATCTTTGAAAGCCGAAAACCCAAAGCTAAAATATCTCAAATGAAAATGGACCATGCACATTAAAGATATATACTAACTACCATTAAAAAAACTCAGCATCAACAGACACCAAATGGACCTCCTGTCAAAGAAAAATTGTTTTCTCTCTTTTTTTTCTTTTACTTGCGGCATACACTTTTTTATCAGCTACCCCACAAATGTATATATATATATAGGGTGGGCTCCTGGGACCACCCACGGCCCAACAAATACAGCATAAATGATTAGCGTGATGGGAAAATGGACAAATGGTTCCCTCAATTTTTCCTGATTTTTCTTGTGAACATTTGCAAGTGAGGTTCCTTCTTTGTTTGCTTTATGGATTACACTCACTTAATATTGCAACATAAAGTGGTCTTATGGGTTCAGTCTGTTTTACTCTATTAAACAGTAAATTAGATTTGAAATGTTTCTAGTTGTGTTTTCTGAATTAGCTTCTACCTTGTTTTTTTTTTTTTTCATTCTAATCAATTTGATCAAATAAATTACAAGTTTGTATCTAGTTTATGCTTGCTGCATAAGTGAGAGGCATGAACCTTTATGAAATGGTGAACAGGTATATTAATTTCTGTGTGCATTTACTGGGTTATATTCCCATAAATCCTGTTTGAGTATGCATTGGACATGGATGTCCCACATGGTTACTTAAGAAAAAAAAGAACCTTTTAAGACCTGAAAGATGTTAGTTGAGATATTACATGTTATGATAGAACCTTTGTGAAAAAAATATAATGTCGGTAATGACAATATATCGCAAAGAAAAGAGAAATAAAATAAAGAACACACATATTTTATGTGGAAACCCTTTCAGGAAAAAAAAACCACGGGCAGAGGAGAAGAAAATTCACTATGTCGAATTCGAATCAATTACAAGAGGAATAGACTATGTCTATTTATAGGCTTGTAAAGCCATATTCTAATAGGAGTGTAGGAAGATTGAAACTCCTATTTCTAAACAATATCAAATAGACGGAGTTTAATAAGGTTTAAAAAACCTTATTTAAAATAAAATAAAATAAGTGTAGTTCTATAGGATTCTTCTTTTATTTTATTTTACCATTGTATTTTATTTAAATAAGGATTGAATCACTTAATTCTAATAATCTCCACCTTGACACGAATTCTCAATGAACAAGTTCTTCATCGCGAACTCTCAAACGAACAAGTTATTCACCTCTTCTATAAAACCCTTTCGTGGTTTAACTTCAACACGAACACCAACCAAGTTTACACAATGCTCAAACTTGGTTATAGGAAGTGACTTAGTCATCATATCTCAGGATTTTCATGAGTACTAATTTTGCTCACAACAATATCACCACGAGCAATAATATTACGAACAAAATGATACCGAACTTCAATGTGTTTTGTTCTCTCATGAAACATTTGATCTTTTGTAAGGAAGATGGCACTCTGACTATCACAAAATATTGTCTCGATTTGAAGTTCTTCATTGAGCTCACTAAAGAGTCCTTCAACCAAATAGCTTCTTTATAAGCCTCAAGAATCGCCATGTACTCTTTCTTGGTAGATAAAGCAATCAGAGTTTGCAAAGTAGCTTTCAACTGATTGCACAACCTCCGATTGTAAAGACATAACCAAGGAGAGATCTTCTTCTATCAAGGTCTCCAAGAAAATCAAGATTAACATACCCAATGACTCCATCTCTAGTTCTTCCAAACTGTAAGCAAACATCAGTAGTACCTCGTAAGTATCTTAAAATTCACTGAACTGCTTTCCAATGTTCTTTACTAGGATTCACCATGTATCTACTAACTGCACTGACTGCATATGATAAATCTGGACGTGAACAAACCATAGCATACATGAGAGATCCCACTGCACTAGAATATGGAACATGTGACATGTATTTAATCTCATCATCTGATTGTGGAGTCAAAGCCGATGAAAGTCTGAAATGGGCTGCTAAAGGAGTACTAACAGGATTAGCACTCTACATATTGAACCTGCAAAGAACTTTCTCAATGTACCCCTTCTGACTTAGGTACAATTTGCTTACTTTTCTATCTCTGAGAATCTCCATACCAAGTATCTTTTTTGCTAGTCCCAAATCTTTCATCTCAAATTCTTCACTTAGTTGGGCTTTGACTTTTCTTATCTTTCCTTTATCTTTTTCTCCTATCAACATGTCATCAACATAAAGAAGTAGATACACAAAAAACCCATCACTGTTTTTCTTAAAGTAAACACAGTTGTCAAAACTACTTCTTTTAAAATCATGAGAAGTCATAAAAGAATCAAACCTCTTGTACCACTATCTTGGTGACTGTTTCAAATTGTAAAAAGACTTTTTCAGCAAGCAAACATAGTCCTCCTTTTCTGAGACTGTAAAACCCTTTGGCTGTTGCATGTAAATATCTTCCTCAAGTTCTCCATGTAAAAATACAATTTTTACATCTAACTGCTCAAGCTCCAAATCATGCATAGCAACAATACCAAGCAAAGCTCGAATCGAACTATGCTTCAAAACTGGGGAGAACACATCTGTGAAGTCCACTCTTGGAATTTGACTGTAACCTTTTGCAACAAGGCTTGCTTTATATCTGGGTTTTTCTACTCCTGGAGTCCCTTCTTTCTTTTTAAACACCCATTTACAACGAACAACCTTTTTACCTTTAGGAAGTTTCACAAGGTCCCATGTTTTGTTTTTATGGAGTGATTCCATCTCCTCTTGCATAGCAAACATCCACATTTCTAAGTCTTCACAGCTTACTGCCTCAGAATAATTAGATGGCTCTTGATTTGCATCTATATCTTCGGCCACATTTAAAACATAAGCAACTAGATCAGCCTCGACATACTTCTTTAGAGGTTTAATTTCTCTTCTAGTTCTATTTTTAGCAATAGAGTATTGTGGTGAAGAAGCAACTCTATTCTCAATTTTTGTACTTGCTTGAGGAGTTGACTCTGTATTAATCTGATGCTCCACCTGCTTTTGATTTTCTTTATTGGAAGAGTCTTTAAGAGATAAGTTAAGTAGCATAGCAATTTCATTAAAAAAATATCTTTGCTAATCACAACTTTTCTATTTTCAGGACACCATAACTTATACCCTTTTACAACAGCTTTATAACCAAAAAAAACACACTTAATGGATCTTGGTTCCAATTTTCCATTATCAACATGAGCATACGCAGGACACCTAAAGATCTTTAAATTAGAATAATTAGCAGGATTACCAGACCATACCTCTTGTGGAGTCTTTTTCTCAATGGCAATGGATGGAGATCGGTTGATCAAAAAACATGCAGTAGAGGCTGCTTCGGCCCAAAATGACTTTGGTAAGTTGGCATTTGACAACATACGTCGAACCTTCTCCATGATCGTTCTGTTCATTTGTTTTGCAACGCCATTTTGCTGTGGAGTATGACAAACTGCCAAGTGTTTCACGATCCCTTTTGACTTGCACAGTTTATTAAACTCATCAGAACAAAACTCTAAACTATTATCTGTGCGGAGCTATTTTTTTTTTTTCCCATTTGCTTTTCAATCATAGTTTTCCAAGACTTAAATGCGCAAAACACATCGCTTTTCTGCTTCAGGAAGAATGCCCAAACTTTTTTGGAAAAATCATCAATAAAAGTTAGCATTTAGTTAGCTCCACCTCTTGAAGGCACTCTTGATGGCCCCCACAGATCAGAATGAATATACTACAATGTTCCCTTCGTGTTATGGATTCCTCTGGTGAATCGAACTCTCTTTTGCTTCCTAAAAATACAGTGCTCACAGAACTTCAGTTTACAAATTCCTTGCCCATCAAGAAGTCTTCTTTTGCTCAATTCTGCCATGTCATTCTCACTCATATGCCCTAGGCACATATGCCAAATTTTAGTAATATCATCATCTGACAAGGAAGAGGAAGCGATAGCTGCATCATCAATAATAGTAGAACCCTGCAAAACATATAACTTGGCAGTCTTTCTCTGTCCTTTCATCACAACGAGGGAACCTTTGGAAATATTCAAAATCCCATTTTCAGCTGCGTATTTGTACCCTCTTGAATCAAGAGTACTCAACGAAATTAAATTTCTCTTCAATTCTAGCACATGCTGTACGTCACTAAGTAATTTGACAACTCCATCAAACATCTTAACTTTAATTGTTCCAACACCTGTGATTTTACGTGAAGCATTATTTCCCATCAAAACAACACATTTAGACACTGTTTCGTAATTTGTAAACCAATCCAGATTGGGACTCATGTGGAAGGTGCAACCCGAATCAAGTATCCACTCTTCGCTCACTTTAGAATTGTTGACAGAAGCGACTAGAAGTTCACCATCATTGTAGTTTTCTACAACATCAGCTTCACCAGAATTTTCTGGTTGTTTTCCCTTTTGATTCGTAGCCTCCCTTTTAATCTTGTTCTGTAGCTTATAGCACTCAGTTTTAATGTGCCCTTTCTTCTTGCAGAAGTTACAAGTTTTACCTCTGTTTGAAGACTTTGATATACCCTTAGATTTATCGCGAGGATTCCGTTCCTGTGTCATTCCACGATCATCATCAGTATTTCGATCTTGTCTCCCACGAACAATAAGACCCTCTCTATGAGAGTCAGGTTTAACCACAAGATGCTTCATCTTATCATACGAGGTCAAAGAATCATAAACCTCATCAATTGTGAGAGACTTGCGGCTATATAAAATCGTGTCTCTAAAGGTTGAATAAGACGGAGGCAACAAACAAAGTAGAATCAACCCTAGACCCTCTTTATCATACTGAACCTCCATAGCCTCCAAGTTTGAAAGATTTTCTTTAAACACTATTAAGTGTTCGTGCACAGATGCACCTTCCTCCAAACGATGAGCATAAAGACGTTGCTTCATATGCAACTTGCTAGTTAGAGTTTTCGACATACATATTTGTTCTAGCCTCTTCCATAATGCTGCGGCGGTCTTCTCCTTCATCACATCTTGCAAAATTCTATTAGACAAATGTAGATGTAATTGTGTTAATGCCTTTCAATCCTTGCGCTTTTTCTCTTCCTCCTTCAATGTTGAAGGCATCTTATCTACCCCTAGCAGGGCTTCTCCTAAATCCATTTGTGCAAGAACTGCCTGTATCTTTATTTGCTACAATGCAAATCTAGTGTTGCGATCCAACAGTGGAATTTCATACTTTAAAGATGCCATTACCGTGATCGAGATGGAAAAAACCTAGAAGCTCTGATACCAATTTGTGAAAAAAATATAACGTCGGTAATGACAATATATCGCAAAGAAAAGAGAAATAAAATAAAAAACACACAGATTTTACATGAAAACCCTTTCGGGAAAAAACCTACGAGCAAAGGAGAAGAAAATTCACTATGTCGAATTCAAATCAATTGCAAGAGAAATAGACTATGTCTATTTATAGGCTTGTAACGCCATATTCTAATAGGAGTGTAGTAAGATTGAAACTCCTTATTCTAATCAATATCAAATAGATGGAGTTTAATAAGGTTTAAAAAACCTTATTTAAAATAAAATAAAAGAAGTGTAGTTCTATAGAGATTCTTCTTTTATTTTATTTTACCATTGTATTTTATTTAAATAAGGATTCGGGTCACTTAATTCTAACAACCTTCATCCTTTTATTTTGTTACTCAATAGAACTCTCAGTCAAGGTACAGATTGAAGATAAAATCTGCGACTGAAATACACAATGCAACAATAGAAGACGAAGATAAAAAAGAGGAATTGTCTGTCTGAATAAGGTGAAATATTTTAAAGATGGTTTGCTGTGGCCGAACCGAATTAGTAATCTTGTATTCTAAGGTGTTCCCCATTAATGCATTTTTGTGGAACTAGAGAGAAGGAAGAAACGATAGTAAAAAAGAAGCAGATGAGCTGAGTGAGTTCATTATCCAAAGGAATTGAAGACCCAAAACACTACAAATGGCTAAGCCATCAATGTTTGTCTTTCACTTTTTCTACTTGTGAAATCAAACCCAATATACAAAGTTTGTAATTATGTAAAAATGAATTGTTCCCTAAATACATCTGTTCAAAATTATCATAAAATGATTATTTTTGTCTTAATTATTTTAACTGGAAAGTTGGGAACCCGCCATCAACTTACTCTCATTTTTTTCCTACGAGGGCACTAGTTGGGGATGTATCAAACCATGGGCAATACCAGCAAATCATGCTTAAAAAGTAACCTAAGCCACACTATATGTTATTTACTAATGCAACCATTGAAGTTTCCTCTCTTAGGTTAAGTGAGCAGCCCATGTTTAAACAAAGGGTCCCACTCTACCACCACAAGCCCAAGGCTTTTATTTTGATGTCTAAACCAGCCCACGTGATTTGGTCAGGATGAGGTAGCCTAGTTCATGTTTAGTTGCGAACGAACTAGATATCCCACATCAATTAGGAACATAGCAACAAAAGCGTTTATATGGAAGCAGCGGCCCGTAACGATACAGAGAAGATTAGTATGGCCCCGTGCAAAGATGACACGCACAAAATCGAGAAATGGTCCACATTTGTTTTTTCATCCTTTTCTCAGTTTTTGCATTTTAGTTCATGTGGGTTTGGTCTCGATATCGGTTCTGGTTTTTCCTAAGTTCCATACAATTATAGTACTAAGTAGTTTTATTATCGGTAATTGTTGATACTTAAGATTAACTACTTGTAATTTAGGTGTGTTTAAACTTAAAATACTACAGCAAAACAGACTTTTAGTGGCCTTTTTTTGGGCATTTAGCGGCGCTTTTCTAAGCGCCACAAAAAACGCCGCCAATACAACCACCGAAAATTTTTGCGGCGTTTATGAGCAAAAAACGCCGCTAAAGACCCGACTTTTAGCGTTTGTGATAAAGTGTCATTGAAGACCATGGCCTTTAGCGGCGCTTCTTTTAAAAACGCCGCTTAAAAGTCGTATTTTTAACTGCTTTCCCAAAAACGCCTAAAGTCATCATATTTTAGCGGCTCTTTCCCAAAAACGCCATTAAAAGTCATGGCCATTAGCGCGCTTTCCCAAAAATGCCGCTAAAAGTCATATTTTTAGCGGCGCTTTCTTAAAACGCCATTAAAAGTCAGGGTTTTTAGCGACGCTTATCCAAAAACACCGCTAAAAGTCGGGATTTTTAGCGGCGCTTTTCAAAAATGCCGCTAAAAGTCAGGGCCTTTAGTGGCGCTTTTACAAAAAACGTCACAAAAATTTCTTGACATTTAGCGGCGCTTTTACCAAAAACGCCGCGAAAATTTCTTGACATTTAGCTAGCTTTTGTACAAACGCCGCTAATTTGTACAGATTTCAAAAAGTACAATTTTTTCAATATTATACCCCTCCTGCACTAAAACCAACCAATAACAGTATATAATTCCAACGCAAAATAGCAAATTTAGCATAAAAATCACACTGAATACATTAATTCTAAATGATACTTGAAATTTAATAAATTAAATGAATGATAACTGAAAATATTGTAACAATAATGTTAAATGTAATAATGTCAAAACTTACAACGAGAAACTAAATGTCTAAGATGGCGGTTTCGATCATCAAACGTCGCATCATATCTTGTCGGTGGCTTGGAGCTCTTCAGATTTGCTCGCTCGCTAGCATCGATGTCGCCTCTGCCTCCCTCGCATTGTCATTTGCCTCTCTCTCTTGCCATCGCCTTCTCCTTGTTGCCGCCGCTTCGATCCGCTCTAAGTATTCTTGGAGTTCTTCATATTTTCTTTGAACATCGATAATTTGTTGCTCTCGCTCAACCGTGCTCTCTTGCATTTGAGCTATCTGGTTTTGTAGCCTCGAACTTCAAAGACGAGATTGACCCGGAAGGCATGTACTGCTGGAAGGCGAATCAAAATATTGGGTCGGGTAACACGGATCCTTTAAATCGAACCGACCATACCTTTCAAGACCAAAACATCGGTGATAATTCTATTAAAATATACTAAAGATTAGCGAACTATCGGTCCAAGCGATCAGTATTTTCGGGACCCAAAATATCGTAATAATTACATTATCAATCTCCTCAAGATTAACAAAACTATCATCAAGTACCGCTTCATACTCTACCTTCTTCTCCTTTAGTTTATCTTAATAAATCAATGAAAGAGTTAGAAACGAAATATATAAATAAGAAAGAATGCAACATAATTTAACATTATAAATTTAAAACTATAAACGATGAATTAAACTATTATAATTAAACGGTAGAAATATTTATAAAAAAAATTTATTAAGTAAATATACCAAAATTTCTGACTTGGATGTCATCGGAGATCCATCCTTCTTTCTATAGTAATGTCAAAAAGTCGGATGCGTCCAACTTTTTGACCAAATAAGTTTCCTACATTTTAGCGTAAAAATATAATTTAATAGTATAAAGTAATTAATATTTGATGAATTAATAAATTATAATACCTCGATGTCACTACACAAGCAAAACTTCTAGAACCAGCCTGTAAAGCGTGAATTTTGCTTCGTCTGCCGCTTATTCCAACTCGCTCACGGTCCTACATAATGCAATTTGAATTATATATATAGTAAATACTATAAACCAAATAATTTATACGATTTTAGAAGTACGTAATACCTCTCCTTTTTTTGAATTCCAAAATCTAACTTGATCTTCCCATTGGTACCTCAACATTCCCGATGGAACATTTCTTAATTTTTCGTCGAGGCTTATGTCTTTCTTAAAATATTATTTTTTGAGCGTGCTTTTATTGTCTCTCCATTTTTTACCCAATGTCTTCTTAACATAGTCATCGAGACCTCTAAATTAAATCTACCTCAAGAAAAAAAGTATAAAAGTTAAATATAAATGAAAATTAAATTAAAGTATTATAAATTACATTCACGTTTTATTACCTTAATATTTTCGAGAGCTCGATTTTGTTGGCATCGTGCATGTGATGCCATGATTCGTAGTTAATGGGCAACATATTGGGATTTCGTGCTAAAATGCCCAAATAGCCTCCTAACAATCGAGCTTTGGATCCAACAGATGGTCATGATTGTTTCTCCTTACTTTAACACGATCGGTAGGCTCTAAGTCGATAAATCTTTAAGTAATGTACGTCCCCCACCTCTGGCCCCACCACCTTCAAATTGAAAAATGATATATTATTATATTAAAATTGAAAAATGAATCAATAATAAAATTCAACATGCATGTAAAATAAACTTAACATTACTTTCAAATTCTCCAGGCTCGTCATCTATGTCCAAGAGTAGAAGATCCAACAACTGCTTTTGTTCACTACTATTAGCTTCTTCTGGATTTGGAGTTTCGCGGACAATATTTAAATCTCGTAATCGTCTTCTAGGCATTTTTCCTGCAATACACATAAAATAGTTCAAAATTTTAGTAACAAATAACAACAATAATAGGACATTTAAAATAGTTAAATTATATAACATGACCAACATGAAAATTATAATATTACATATAAATAATAAATCATTAAATCTTACTACATCATATTTCAGAATATCTTCGCCCACATCCCGACGAACCCATTGAAATTGTTGACTAGTACTAGGATATTTTCGTTAAGTCTTGTTCGGAAAAGGCAAAGTTTCTGATCTTTCGACTATGTCATCTCTACTTCCACTACCAATGTCGAAGAAGTCTCTAGGGGTGTTTCGAAGTACAACGTACCAACCCTCATCAATTGGATCTTCTGAGTAAAAAACTTGTTTAACTTGAGAAGAAAACACATACGGCTCATCCATCAGTTGTTCTCCGTTGTGAATTAATCGAGAGAAATTCACCATTGTAAAGCCATATTGATCGTTTTTAATTCCGTGAGCCGTATTCACATCAGCCCAATCACCTTGAAATAAGACAACTTTGCATTTGCCGTAATAATCCAACTCAATGATGTCAGTAATAAGTCCGTAATATTCCAAATTCCCCTCGACCGGATTACTATCCCTAGCACTAGCATAACTTGTAATCGAAGAATCAACAACAATTCCGCAATTTTGGGTTCTTCTCAATCTCTCGCGATACCTTGTATGAAATCTGTATCCGTTGATGAGGAAGCCACTATATCTTTTAACTATTCTGTTTGGACCTTGTGAAAGCCATTTAACGTCGTCATTTACTTCATTCCGACTCCAAACCTATTGAGTCGAAAGTAAATCGAGTAATTATGAATGTTATGAGAAAATATTATTACTTGTCAATGAAAATTTAAATTGCATACCATTTGGCTTAACCATTCATGGAATGATTCTGCGAACAACTTATTAATTTCCGTCGATTTAATCTTCAAGATCGGAATGAGCTCTCAATATTTGTTTGTACCGACTACGAAAAAAGGTTTTACTTTGTTAGAAGACAAACAAATCATAATTGATGAGTATTTATCAAATTGTAGAACGATTCGAAATGGTTCCATTGAATCGTGATGAAAAGAACGTGATCGATGTGCTTGGACCCACGATCTATCGCCTAATTTTGTAATTTTGACTCGCCGATCGGTTCTCCAAACTTTGAAATAAATAAGTTTCAGCCAAATTATGATCCGTGAGCCCAAAGATTTCTACTTGCTCTGTTCATTCTTGTTTCAACATCTTCCAAATACCTCGAAGAAAGTCATACATTCCTCTCGCCAAGTAGCCCTCGGCAATTGATCCTTCTGGATAACGCTTATTACGGTAGTATGACTTTAATTTGGAAAGGAACCTAAACACGATATACAACATTATCAAAAGTTGGAAATAAAGGCATTTAGCTGAATGAAGGAATATTTTGCAAATAAAGTAAGACCTTTCAATGGGATACATCCATCGATAGAAAATGGGTCCACCAAGAAATGCTTCACGCGGGAGATGAATTAACAAGTGCACCATGATAGTGAAGAAGGAAGGCGGGAATATCTTCTCCAGATTGCATAAAGTTAATGCGGCTCGATCTTGTTGCCTCTCAAGTTCTTGAACATTCAAAACTTTACCACAAATGCCTTTCATTATATTTGACAGTTCAATTACAGGAGCCGTCACCTTTTTCGACATACAACACCGCATAGCAACTGGCAGTAAGTCTTGCATCAATATGTGATAGTCATGCGATTTTAAGCCATATAATCTTCGATCCTTAAGACTCACACATCGTGATATATTTGATGCATGCGCATTCGGGACCTTTATATCCTTCAACACCGTACAGAACACTTCTTTCTCCGTCTTCGACATTGAAAAAATAGTAGTGCAACCGATATTTCATATTCGAAAGTGCTCGGGATGAAGCTTACGCCAATTCCATGTGGAGTAAATCAAGTCGACTCAAGATTATCTTTCGATTTTCCATCGACATTCAAAATAGTCCCAATGATGTTCTCGCAGACATTTTCTCTATGTGCATGATATGAAGGTTATGGCGTAAAATCGATGTTCCAATAAGGCAACTTGAAAAAATACTTTTTTTCCACAAGTCCGCCTCATTAGGATCATCCTCTTCATCAGATTCATCATCAGATTCATCCCTAGATCTTCTATTTCTATGCGGGTTTGCTGGTTGATTCATCTTCCCATAAATGAAATTCATATCTTTCAACATTAACAATATTTCGGATCCACCGATCTGCGAAGGAACTGATCTAAACTCTTCAGTATCATCAAACTGAGCACTCTGAAATCTAAATGTATGATTTTTTGGTAACCACCGATGATGCCCCATGTAAGAAAAATTCTTCCCATTATATAACCATTGCAAACATGTCTGCGCAGCACAACACGGACAAGCATAATGTCCCTTGGTACTCCAACCAGATAAATTAGCATAAGCCAGAAAGTCGTTAATAGTCCACATTAATGCCGCACGTAAATTAAAGTTCTCTTTTCTCATTGCATCGAATGTCTGAACACCAGCCCATAGTTATTTTAACTCGTCAACAAGTGGCTACAAATAGACGTCAATATCATTCCCCGGCCCTTTCTCTCCAGGTATAATCATAGACAAGATAAAAGAAGATTGTTTCATGCAAACCCATGGAGGCAAATTGTAGGGAACAAGCACCACAGGCCAAGTACTGTACATTGTGCTCATAAGTTTGTAAGGGTTAAATCCATCGGATGCTAGCCCAAGCCTTACACTCTGAGGATCGCTTGTAAAGCTTGGAAATTTGGAGTCAAAACATTTCCAAGCTAAAGAATCTGCAGGATGCCTTAACAACCCATCATCGGTTCATCCATCACGGTGCCACATCATTGATTCGGCTGTCTTCAACGACATGAAAAGCCGTTGAAGCCTCGGTATTAGGGGAAAATACCGCAAAATCTTAACTGGCTGCTTCTTTGACTGTGTACCCTGTTCATCCTCGTTACCGTCCTCTGTATTTCTATTAATCCAACGGGATTGGCTGCATACATGACAGCACTGTTGGTTTATGAGGTCGCCCCAATACAACATGCAGTCATTTGGGCAACTGTGAATTTTGTTGTATCCAAGGCCCAAATCCTTTATCAATTTCTTCATGTCTTTGGAAGATCGAGGATTTTTGCAAACGGAACATTTCTTGCGTAAACTCTAACAAGATTGTCAACGAAGTTTCCGGTCCACCCTCCAAACATTTCAAGTGAAAAGACGAATAGAATGACAGCTTTGGAAAATTTTGATCCCTCATACGCTTCTTCATTCATTTCACCAAGTAACGTAGAACCTCGCCGCTTCTTCATTTGGTCTGTTCATCCCAGACACTTCTTTCCCTTCGATGAAAGTATTTCCTCCAAAATTATGATCATTGGTTGCACCCAAGTCGTGGAAATGACCCAAACCATCATCACAAGATATTAAAAGCATCCCGCAACATGTTTTCCATGTTATCGTCACTAACATTCTGATTGAAAGCACTATGAGGATACCCCAGATTCATCGATGAAGATGCTCCACTAGATGTAGACTCACCATGAAAAAAACCATATTTTGTACCCCCGGACAAAGCCATCAACAACTAGATGCTCGTAGACCACTTTACGATAATGCCAGTTAATATTGCAACACTTCTTACACGGGCAAAGAATCATATTCTCTTGGCTTGCATTTTGAAATGCGAAATTCAGAAAAGTTTCTACTCCATTTCGATAGTCGTTGCTTACCCTTGACAATTTCATCCAACTCCTATCCATTTCGTAGTTGTTGAAGTCTAAAGTTGACAATAAATTATACGGTTAAATTGTTAATTAATAATTTATGTAAATAATGCTATGGAATTTGATCTTAAAATTAGGTAAGTTATGTATTCTATAAGATCCATCACACGTGGCATTGTTACACCTAGGAGGATCCATTATATCTAACATCGAGATATAAGGCAACCCGTCAAGTTTCCAAATTTATATACTTTGAATCCTTTTTTAAAAAATTATACAAGTATTATGTAAGTTATGAAGTTTGATCTTAAGGAAAATTATGTAAGTTATGAAATTTAATCGTCAACTTATGTAATTTATGAAATTTGATCTTAAAATTAGGTAAGTTATGTATTCTTTAAGATCCATCATACGTGGCATTGTTACACCTAGGAGGATCCGTTATATCTAATGGTGAGATATAAGGCAACCCGTCAAAGTTTCAAATTTATATACTTTGAATCATTTTTTTAAATTATACAAGTATTATGTAAGTTATGAAGTTTGATCTTAAGGGAAAATTATGTAAGTTATGAAATTTAATTGTCAACTTATGTAATTTATGAAATTTGATCTTAAAATTAGGTAAGTTATGTATTCTATAAGATCCATCATACGTGGCATTGTTACACCTAGGGAGGATCCATTATATCTAATGATGAGATATAAGGCAACCCGTCAAAGTTTCAAACCTATATACTTTGAATCCTTTTTTAAAAAATTATACATGTATTATGTAAGTTATGAAGTTTGATCTTAAGGAAAATTATGTAAGTTATGAAATTTAATCGTCAACTTATGTAATTTATGAAATTTGACCGTCAGGTTTCAAATTTATATACTTTGAATCCTTTTTTTTAAAAAAATTATACATGTATTATGTAAGTTATGAAGTTTGATCTTAAGGAAAATTATGTAAGTTATGAAATTTAATCGTCAACTTATGTAATTTATGAAATTTGATCTTAAAATTAGGTAAGTTATGTATTCTTTAAGATCCATCATACGTGGCATTGTTACACCTAGGGAGGATCCGTTATATCTAACAGTGAGATATAAGGCAACCCGTCAGGTTTCCAGCCTATATACTTTGAATCATTTTTTTTTAAATTATACAAGTATTGTGTAAGTTATGAAGTTTGATCTTAAGGGAAATTATGTAAGTTATGAAATTTAATCATCAACTTATGTAATTTATGAAATTTGATCTTAAAATTAGGTAAGTTATGTATTCTATAAGATCCATTATACGTGGCATTGTTACACCTAGAGAGGATCCATTATATCTAAAGTGAGATATAAGGCAACCCGTCAGTTTCCAAATTTATATACTTTGAATCCTTTTTTTAAAAAATTATACAAGTATTATGTAAGTTATGAAGTTTGATCTTAAGGAAAATTATGTAAGTTATGAAATTTAATCATCAACTTATGTAATTTATGAAATTTGATCTTAAAATTAGGTAAGTTATGTATTCTTTAAGATCCATCATACGTGGCATTGTTACACCTAGGGAGGATCCGTTATATCTAATAAAGGAGATATAAGGCAACCCGTCAGTTTTCAAACCTATATACTTTGAATCATTTTTTTTAAATTATACAAGTATTATGTAAGTTATGAAGTTTGATCTTAAGGAAAATTATGTAAGTTATGAAATTTAATCGTCAACTTATGTAATTTATGAAATTTGATCTTAAAATTAGGTAAGTTATGTATTCTTTAAGATCCATCATACGTGGCATTGTTACACCTAGGGAGGATCCGTTATATCTAATGATGAGATATAAGGCAACCCGTCAAAGTTTCCAAACCTATATTCTTTGAATCTTTTTTTAAATTATACAAGTATTATGTAAGTTATGAAGTTTGATCTTAAGGAAAATTATGTAAGTTATGAAATTTAATCGTCAACTTATGTAATTTATGAAATTTGATCTTAAAATTAGGTAAGTTATGTATTCTTTAAGATCCATCATACGTGGCATTGTTACACCTAGGAGGATCCGTTATATCTAATGGGATATAAGGCAACCCGTCAAAGTTTCAAACCTATATACTTTGAATTTTTTTAAATTATACAAGTGTTATGTAAGTTATGAAGTTTGATCTTAAGGAAAATTATGTAAGTTATGAAATTTAATCGTCAACTTATGTAATTTATAAAATTTGATCTTAAAATTAGGTAAGTTATGTATTCTATAAGATCCATTATACGTGGCATTATTACACCTAGGAGGATCCATTATATCTAACGGTGAGATATAAGGCAACCCGTCAAAGTTTCAAACCTATATACTTTGAATCCTTTTTTTTAAAAATTATACAAGTATTATGTAAGTTATGAAGTTTGATCTTAAGGAAAATTATGTAAGTTATGAAATTTAATCATCAACTTATGTAATTTATGAAATTTGATCTTAAAATTAGGTAAGTTATGTATTCTTTTAGATCCATCATACGTGGGATTGTTACACCTAGGGAGGATCTATTATATCTGACATTGAGATATAAGGCAACCCGTCAGGTTTCCAGCCTATATACTTTGAATCTTTTTCTTAAAATTATATAAGTATTATGTAAGTTATGAAGTTTGATATTAACTTAAAATTAGGGGTTAAGGGTTATAGGTTAGGGGTTAAGGGTTAGGGGTTAGGGTTTAAGGTTTAGGGTTTAGGGTTTAGGGCTTAGGGTTTAGAGTTTAAGGGTTTGGGTTTAAGGGTTAGGGGTTTAAGATTCAAAGGTTTAATGGTTTAGGGTTTAGTGCTTAAGGGTTAAGGTTTAAGGTTTTAAAGTTTTAAGGTTTTAAGGTTTTAAGGGTTTAGGGTTTAAAAAATGTAATATTATTTCGATATTTAATTTGGTATTTCATTTAGATCCATCATACGTGGCATTGTTACACCTAGGGAGGATCTGTTATATCTAACAGTGAGATATAAGGCAACCCGTCAGGTTTCCAGCCTATATACTTTGAATCTTTTTCTTTTATCTATACAAGTATTATGTAAGTTATGAAGTTTGATATTAACTTAAAATTAGGGGTTAAGGGTTATATGTTAAGGGTTAAGGGTTAGGGGTTAGGGGTTAGGGTTTATGGGTTTAAGGTTTAGGGTTTAAGGTTTGAGGGTTAGGGTTTAGTGGTTAAGGGTTAAGGGTTAAGGGTTTAAGATTTAAGGGTTTAAGGGTTTAAGGTTTAAGGTTTAGGGTTTAAGGGTTAAGGTTTAAAGTTTTAAGGTTTTAAGGTTTTAAGATTTTAAGGGTTTAAGGTTTAAGGGTTTAATAAATGTTATATTATTACGATATTTAATTTGGTATTTCGTTTAGATCCATCATATATGGCATTGTTACACCTAGGGAGGATCCGTTATATCTAACAGTGAAATATAAGGCAACACATCAGGTTTCCAGCCTATATACTTTGAATCTTTTTCTTTTATCTATACAAGTATTATGTAAGTTATGAGGTTTGATATTAACTTAAAATTAGGGGTTAAGGGTTATAGGTTAGGGGTTAAGGGTTAGGGGTTAGGGTTTATGGGTTTAGGTTTATGGTTTAAAGTTTAAGGGTTAGGGTTTAAGGGGTTATGCATTAATAGTTAAGGGTTTAAGATTCAAAGGTTTAAGGGTTTAGAGTTTAGGGTTTAGGGTTTAAGGGTTAAGGTTTAGAGTTTTAGGGTTTCAAAGGTTTAAGGTTTAGAGGTTTAGAGTTTAGGGGTTCAGGGGTTTAAGGGTTTAAGGGTTAAGGGTTAAGGGTTAGGGGTTAGGGGTTAGGGGTTTAGGGTTAAGGGTTTAGGGGTTAAGGGTTAGAGGTTTAAGGTTAAGGGTTAGGGGTTTAAGGTTTAAGAGTTTAAGAGTTTAGGGTTTAGGGGTTACGATTTTAATGTTTAAGTGTTTAAGGGTTTAAGGTTTAGGGGTTATGATTTTAGGGTTTAGGGTTTAGGGTTTGAGGTTTAGGGTTTAAGGTTTTGGGTTTATGATTTAGTGTTTTAAGGTTTAGGGTTTTAGGGTTTTATAATTTTAGGGTTTAATATTTAAGGTTTAGGGTTTATGATTTAAGGTTTTAAGGTTTAAAGTTTTGGGTTTTATGGTTTTAAGGTTTATAATTTAAGGTTTAGGGCATTGTTAATAAATATTATTAGCTAATTATGTATTTAATAAATGTTATATTATTTCGATATTTAATTTGGTATTTGTTTAGATTCATTATACGTGGCATTGTTACACCTAGGGAGGATCCATTATATCGATGTGAGATATAAGGCAACCCGTCAAAGTTTCCAAATTTATATACTTTGAATCTTTTTTTTTTATATACAAGTATTATGTAAGTTATGAAGTTTGATCTTAAAGGAAAATTATGTCATTATGAAATTTGATATTAAAATTAGATAATTTTGTATTCGTTTAGATTCATCATACGTGGCATTGTTACACCTAGGGAGGATCCATTATATCCGATTGTGAGATATAAGACAACCCGTCAGGTTTCCAGCCTATATACTTTGAATCCTTTTTTTTTATATACAAGTATTATGTAAGTTATGAAGTTTGATCTTAAAGGAAAATTATGTCAGTTATGAAATTTGATATTAAAATTAGATAATTTTTGTATTCGTTTAGATTCATCATACGTGGCATTGTTACACCTAGGGAGGATCCATTATATCTGACTGTGAGATATAAGGCAACCCGTCAGGTTTCCTTCCTATATACTTTGAATCCTTTTTTTTTTCTATACAAGAATTATGTAAGTTATGAAGTTTGATCTTAACTTAAAATTATGTTAGTTATGAAAGCTGATCGTTTAGGGTTTAATGTTTAGGATTTAGGGTTTTTAGGTTTAATGTTTAAGGTTTAGGGTAGTTTTAAAGTTTTAAGGTATATGGTTTAGAGTTTAAGGTTTACTATTTTAGGGTTTATGGTTTAGGGTTTAAGATTTAAGGTTTGTGATTTTAAAGGTTTAAGGTTTAAGGTTTAGGGTTTAGGGTTTAGGGTTTAGGGTTTGAGTCTTGAGATTTATGGTTTGGGGTTTGAGTCTTGGGATTTGTGGTTTGGGATTTAATGTTTGGGATTTTAAGTTTAAGGTTTAAGGGTTTAGGGTTTGGGGTTTAAAGTTTAGGGTTTAGGGTTTAAAGTTTGAGGTTTAGGGTTTATGGTTTAAGATTTAGGGTTTAAGGTTTAAAGTTTAGGGTTTAGGGTTTAGAGTTTAAGGTTTAGGGTTTAGGGTTTAGGATTTAAGGTTTAAGGTTTGAAGTTTGGGGTTTGAGGTCTAAAGTTTAGGGTTTAGGGTTAGGGTTTTAAGGTTTAAGGTTTTAGGATTTTAAGTTTTTAGGGTTTTGAAGTTTGGTTTTTAAGGTTTGGGGTTTAGTGTTTTTGGTTTTAGGGTTTAGTGTTTAGGGTTTAGCATAAACCACAAATATAACTTAGCAAATAATATTCAATTATTACAATTTAAATATAACTTAGCAAATATTACATTTGAAAATTATAAAAGCATAGAAACCTATAAAAGTTTACTTGCTTTATGTACCGTTTCTTAACTCTCCTGAAACAATAGACGCTTTTTCCCGTTATTGTTCAAGTTTTGATGATTGACTTGAACTATTTGGCACCATAAGATGTCGATAAATTAACAAATCCTCGCTCAGCTTGAGAATTAACATGCAACTAAGTCGAATAAGAATATAAAATTTTATCCCCTTGAGGAAATGAATATACAATAGTTGCTAGGTAAATCAAACTCAAAGGACAAAAGAGCTACCGAACCCAATGGTTTTCATTATAAGTACCAAAAAACCCTAAATCCCATCCAATGTAATGAATGAAAGGGTTTGCACCATTGAGCTTTCGAAATTAATAAATGGAAAAGAAGAAACATATATAACCTAAGTATACTTTACGAAGTATAAATGGCCAATAACAAATAACATCACAAAGAATCAATAGATAGCAAGAAAAAGATAGCATGAAAAAACTAACTAATGGCATGCATTAAGCTCATATCCGAGTCAATTTTTGTAACCCTAAAGCGCACACCAAAGACATGAAATCAACGTGGATTTGCCTTAAAAACATCTAATCTCCTTTCTTTCGATTATTTAAAGAATTAAAAACACACCAGTCCCCTCAACCAAGCAAAGGCTTCAATGCTTTCTTATGACAAATAAGAAACTTATGGATGGAATTAAGTCTTAGACTATGCAATTTTCATCTTAAAATTATTGGAGAGGGGATAATCCAAATCCAGTTCTTAAAAATTCTTAAACTAACTCAATGAAGATACCAGCTTCAGTTTCAATTCAAGAACTAAACTCTAATTCCTAAAAAAAAATTTCAATAGCAACCGTATTTAAGATCGAATCAGTAACATACCTCTTAAGAATGAAACACTAGGTTCCTCGATCAACAAGAAAACTCGATTCCTCTTCCTAAGCTGCAAAAAAGGGAAAGCGTTGACTAAAATTAACCTCTAATAAATATTTGAGCAAACAAAATAAAAATAAACTATTAAATACTCAGTCGAGAATTTGTGCCTCGAAATTGACTGGAAAAGAAATAGATTGAACAAAATTTCAGATAGAAACATCAACATAATAACATCAACTGAAATTATTAAGAGCTTCCTGTCTAACTCGAAATTATTAAAGAAATAGATTGTACAAAAATTATTCAATGAAACTATTCAGATAAAACCATCAATGAAATGAAATAGATTGCGAAATATTTCTACCTCGAAATTATTCAAGAAGAGATTTGTGCCTCAAAACTTACCTCAAATCGATTAAACCGCAAGATTTATTAAGAGATTCTTCTTCATCTTCTTCTCTTGATGAGAAACGCTATTTTTGAGTCGAAATGAACCGAACAAAGCAATGTAAATGAATTCAAAGAAAGATTTGGGGATTAGGATTCAAGAAATAAGAAAACAGGAAGAGACTGGAAATCAAAGCAATGAAACAAATTTAGGAGATTGGGAAGTATTTCGCACTGAAATCAAGAAAGATTTGGGGATTGGGGAAGCGAAAGGGGATTAGGGATTAGGGATTTCGAGAAATTAGAACATGGGGGAACAGAATAGTCTTACGCAATTAGCTTCTTCTTCATCTTCTTCTCTTGAATCTAAATGCTGTTTCAGAGTCGAAATGAACCAGCACCAAGCAACAGAAACAGAAATCGAAGAAAGATTTGGGGATTGGGGATTCAAGAAATAAGAAAACAGGAAGAGACTGGAAATCAAAGCAACAGAAACCGATTTAGGGAGATTGGGGAAGTACTTCGCACCAGAAATCGAAGAAAGATTTGGGGATTGGGAGGGGAAACGCGAAAGGGGATTAGGGATTAGGGATTTTGGGAAATTAGAAAATGGGGGAACAGAATAGTCTTAGGCAATTAAACTGGATGGAACAAGAACGACGCCGTTTCAATAGAAAATTTAACCCTATTGAGGCGCTTTCCAATAAACGCCACTAAAAATTTCCAGAAAAAACGCAGTCATTTTTCTTCCATATTGTGGCGTTTTAGGCTAAAACGCCAGTAATAACATGGACCAATTTTACAGCGTTTTCTTAGAAAGCGCCGGTAATACATACTTTTTGCGGCGTTTTCTGTTAAACGCCACTAACGATACTAACTGTGCCACAAAAACGATGTCATGAAGCTTAATGAAAATATACATTTGCGGCGTTTTTTAAGAAAACGCCACTAAATATAGACTTATAGCGGCGTTTTATGACTAGCTCCACTAATACTTGGCAGATATTTGTGGAGTTTTTACGGAACCGCCAGTAAAAAAATGTTTAAAGCAGTCTTTGTTTTGCATTATACTGATATATTTTTGTGGCGTTTTATTCACAAACGCTACTTATTCATACAACAAATTTTCAAACGACGCTGTCTTTGAATCTATTGATGGGTTTTGTGGCCTTTTTTTTATAAAACGCCGGTAATTTTTAATATAATTTAATCTATATATTTTTATGCTATTATTAATTAATCCAATTACTTATTTTTAATATTTATAAATTTAAAATATATCAGTCATAATAGTATTAGTGCTAATAATAATAAAATAATTTTTATATAAAATATTTCATAATATCTCTTTTACGGTTATATAATAAATTATTTAATATATAAATTAAAAACTTAAGCCCAATTCAAAGATATAACCCCAAATCTAAACTTCAAACCCTAATAATATCTAATACATAATCCCAAACCCCAAACTATATATATAATAATTTTAATATTATAATTCATATTATCTATTTTACAATTATATAATAAATTATTTAATATATAAATTAAGGATAAAAATTGGAACCTATTTTAAAGAAATAAACATTGGGGTAATGGATACATATACCATTCGGGTTATGGGAAGATAGTTTCAATACAATAAAAGGAAGGATTAAACGATGGTTACGTTAAATCCAACAGCTTCCGGTTTATAGGATTCTAGGGATTTGAATTAGAAGAAACTGATTTCAAAGATTTTGGTTTCGGAATTGAGGGTCATATACCTTAAACCCTAAACCCTTGACCTTAAACCCTAAACCCTATATCATAACTCCTAAACTATCAACCCTTAACCCTTAACTCTAAACCTTAAACTATAAGCCTTAAACCCTTAAACCATATAAAACTCTAAATACATAACTCCAAACTCTAAACCCTAAAACATCTTAAATCCAAAACCTTAAACTACAAACCTTTATAAACTCTAAACCCTAAACTATAAAACCTCAATCATAAACCCTTACATAAATATATAAACCCTATAACCACAAATACTAAACCTTAAATCAAAACTCTAAACCACTAAAACACTAAAGATTAAATTTTAACACTTTTATATTTACATGAAAACGACGCCGCTTTTTGTTTTTGAAATAAAATTATGTTATGGTGTTTTTGTTAAAAACGCCACTAAAGATCACCTTTAGCGGCGTTTTTATAACAAACGCCGCTATAAGTCAGACTTTAGCGGCATTTTTTTAAAAAACACCGCTAAATTTATCACATTTTTACACTGTAATTAAAACGGCGTCGTTTCTGTTTTGAAAGAAACAAATTAGTGGCGTTTTGTTAAAAACGCTAAAGATCACATTTAGCGCGTTTTTGTAACAAAGGCCACTATTTTTTCCCATTTTAACATTGCAATTAAAACGTCGTCGTTTTGTTTTGAAATAAAAAATATTTTCCGTCGTTTGGTAGAAAGCGTCGCTAAAGGTCCAAGCATTAGCGGCGTTTTATAAAAAGCGCCGCTATATGTCTGAGATTTAGTGGCGTTTTCTTAAAAGCACCGCTATACGTCGGAGATTTAGCGGCGTTTTCTCGAATGCGCCGCTATATATCGTTTTTAGCGGCGTTTATTTAAAAAACACCGCTATTGATCGTTTTGTTGCGGCATTTTCCTTCAAACGCCACTATTGTGTAATCTTGGTGGCGTTTTTGTTTAAAACGCCACTAAAAACGCCGCTAAAAGTCTGTTTTGGTGTAGTGAAAGGAGCCTTACGTTTTTAGGTTTAAAGTTTGTTCATAGCTGGTGTTTTGAAAAGGTCCACAAAGAAGATTGTAACTGAGATTTTTTTTTTTTTTTGTATTGTACAACATTCATCCTCTTGTCTTATTTTATCTTTTTAATGGAACTCGAGACATCTGACATGAGTTTGTAGGACAAGAACAAAAATACTAATATAAAGTCTCCATTGAAATACTAATACAAAACTTAGGAACAAAAAATAAGGGGCATTGGGTACATAATGATGTCTTATTTTTGTACAAAAGAGATGGTAGCTTATGCGAATACAAAGTCTACATTGAAATATTAATATAAAACTTATGGATAACCTCTTTGACAAACAAAAACTAAGGGTTTTCACTTTCATATTTCTAATCAACCTTACCTAAACTTAGGCAAGAAAACTTTTCCATAAGAAGTAGACCAATTAAACCACCATTTTCTTTTTCATTTTTCAACCAATTTAAAAAAGAATAGAGTTGCCAAAAAAAAAAAAATCCCATTTTATAATAATACCCGTAATTCAAACTCAATCCATTCATTTATTTTTATTCTCAAACTATGATTTTTATTGTAACAACTCTTTCTCCTTAATTTTTCCGTGATTTTGTATAAATATTCATGATTAATACTACAAAAGTTATATATATTAGAAATTCTATCGCACGCATGTGGAAATTATATATTTAGAACACGTAGTGCATTTAAAAATAACATATAATAAATAATGAAACGTATGGTTTCAAACTAATTAATAATAACACATGAAATACGTACTATATATGTAAAATGAATAAATTGTGAGAAAAATAAAATTTAAACACGTAAATACATCATATTAAAAATATTAAATGCATTGCAATTGTTTATCCGGTGGTCTTGTCATCAATCTTGAGATAATATGAGATTAATTTGTGACATCAATTCAATCGACAACTTTATTAATATATACATTTGATGAAGGTGATAAAGTATACATAATAAAATTTAAAAAAATTAATTTTACTAGTAAAATTAAGGTTTTAGCAATTCAAAGTATATATGCATGAACTCAAATTCAACTATATCTAAAATTTTTATTGGATTTTTAAAATTATATATAAAAGATCAAATTACATTTTAAATACTGAAAAAACATTTTTATAATTTTACTAATCGAAGATGGATTACTCGTAACACATGGGGTTTAATTAGAAGTATACGTACATACATATTCTCTAGTATCCGACAAAGTTGTAAAAGTTTTAACATTCATTTGACTTGATCAAATACCAAGAACAATTCAACACAGTCCAGCCAAGCAGCTAATTGTGACAAAGACAATGACTTTTTCTAATAAAGTAGTTAAGGAATACCATCTACTCATTTTGCTAAGCAATGGTATGAACATTCTGAAAAGTTAATACCTTTACTTATATATATATATATATATATATATATAACTTCATACAATACGGTAAACCCAAAGTTAGTAACCTAATTAAGGGTCATAAATCGATGGCTCACTCACCTACTTTTAATTCAAATATTGTTCCCCAGAAAAACAAAAGACAAAAAAGTTTCTATCTTCATAAATTTTGACAAGGTTGGTGAAGTTAAGTGATCAATCTTCGTATGTTAACGTGGCGTATAGTCCTTTATTCTTTGCAGATATATCAACTTGTTTGGCTGCTAAGAAAATTTAAAATACGAAAAAGAAAGTATATAAGACAAGTTGTTGTAAAACTGATAAACTGCCTCACTCTTTCATTAGGGATTAGTCAAACCAAACCATTGCTCTTTAACCATATATTCTCAAATCCTTTCATTTTCTTTCATTCAAGCCAAAAAAAACCAGATTTTTTTTTTTGATATTTTAAGCAAAAAACACAAAGGAAAATTTTAGTGATGGAATCTGTTGTTTCTGAGTTTGAAGGCACTCTTTGAAAGACCCAGATCCCTTTTCTTACTTCATGTTGGTGGCATTTGAGGCCTCCGGTTTAATCCAGTTCGCATTGTTGTTGTTGTTCTGGCCAGTGATTCGATTGCTGGAAATGCTAGGGTTGGACGATGCTCGGTTGAAGTTGATGGTTTTTGGCGACGGTAGGGCTTCGGGTGTCGGAGGTTGAATCGGTTTCGAGAGCTGTTTTACCTAAGTTTTACATGGATGATGTTGATATGGAGGCTTGGAAAGTGTTTAGCTCGCATGATAGAAGAGTTGTGGTGACCAAAACGCCTAGGATTATGGTGGAAAGGTTTGCCAAGGAGCATTTACGAGCTGATGAGGTTATCGGAACCGAACTTGTAGTAACTCGGTTCGGATTTGCTACGGGTTTTGTTAAAAGTGATATCGCTTCTATCTCAAGGAGAGTCGCCAAACTGTTTGTAGACGATGAGCCTATTTTAGGACTCGGAAGAGCTACATCCAGTTTTCAATTCCATTCTCTATGCAAAGTAAGTTTCTTTCAATAAAATTAACAACAATTTCAAAACTTGTTAACTTGCTAATTAAAAATTACCATGCAGGAAAAAGTGCATCCACCATTTATAACCAATCAAAACCTCAACGATCAACAGCTCCTCCGACCACTTCCGGTAATCTTCCATGATGGCCGCCTTGTCAAGCGGCCGACACCCTCAACCGCTCTCTTAATCCTCCTGTGGCTTCCGTTAGGCATCTTACTAGCAACCATCCGGATTGTCATAGGACTAATTCTTCCAATGCAAGTCATTCCCTACATATCTCACTTATTCGGCGGCAAAATCGTCGTCAAAGGCAAACCACCACCACCCGCCTCTCGTAACAGCCCCGGTGTCCTATTCGTTTGCACTCATAGAACCCTAATGGACCCTGTGATCTTATCCAACGTTCTAATGCGCAAAATCCCAGCAGTCACATATTCCATTTCACGGATTTCCGAAATCCTATCGCCAATACCGACGATTAGATTAACTAGAATCCGAGAAGTGGACGCAGAAAAAATAAAAAATGAATTAGCTAAAGGTGACTTAGTAGTTTGTCCCGAAGGAACAACTTGTAGGGAACCCTTTTTATTAAGGTTTAGTGCCCTATTTGCTGAATTAACTGATCGAATAGTCCCGGTTGCCATGAACTATAGGGTAGGGTTTTTCCATGCAACAACAGCAAGTGGGTGGAAAGCTTTGGATCCAATCTTCTTCTTCATGAACCCTAGACCGGTTTACGAGGTAACGTTCTTAAACCAACTTCCGATGGAAGCGACATGTTCATCGGGAAAGAGTCCAGAAGATGTGGCTAATTATGTGCAAAGAATCTTGGCTGCTACGTTAGGGTTTGAGTCTACAAATTTAACCAGGAAAGAAAAATACAAAATATTGGCTGGGAATGATGGAACAGTTTCACGCACTTCCTTTGTTGATCAAGTTAAGAAGGTGGTGAGGACTTTTAAACCCTCTTTTCAATAAATTTGTTTGTTTATTTTGTATGGAATAAATTGAATTAAATGATGTCCTTTTGTTGTACATAATGGGATTTTCTTTTCTTTTTATTTATTTATTTATTATCTATGAGATTGTTAATAATACTTGATTTTCATGAAACTTAACCTTTTCTATTAAAAAATGCTATTTATTACATTAAAGAATTAATACACAAATGACAATCGTGTTGTGTGTTTTATTGATATGACAAATGCAAAACATGGCCTTAACAAAAAGACGAGTCATCCTTAAAATATACAAAATCCTAAAATTTTGGTCAAAGCTCGTAAATGCAAAAGAAATATTATGATGAATTGATTGAGTTATCATTCAAAAAGCTCATCACTTTTCAACAAACATATAGGTCGAAACTATTTCTTTATCGTTGAAAAACGGGCTCTAATTTAAAAATAAAAATGGAGACACCATCAATCTTTTTTCGAGGTGTAATCGAATCACTTTGAGATTAATCATTGAAACATTTTGATTTATTAAAACAATGATTTTGGCCTACAAAATTCAAGAAAATAGGTTCGGGAGTCAGTTACACACGAGGAAGGATTAGCATCCTCGTAACGTCCAAAATTGGTACCTAATTGACTAATTGACGTCTTAATGTCGAAAATTTGAAAAGATTTTAAAATACGATCTTCTTTAAAAGAAAACTTAAATGAATTAAACGGATGCTAAGACCCTCTTATTTCGAAGAAGTAAAATATCACACCCAGTGAGTTAGGATACGACATTTCAAATCCTCGAAACTAATCTTGTCTTTTGACTTTTAAAATTCATGCATTTAAGTTTGAGAAGGATCTTTAGTAATTTGGGAAAAATGAAAAATCTGAACCCAATAAGTTAGAGTACAATTTCTCAAAATTTCAAATACAGAATAATGTCTTTATTTATTTTTCAAAGTTTTCCCTTTTTTACGAATTTGGGTAAAATTAATATAATATTTAAAAACGATACATGTGCAATTTATTCAATTATACTCAAAAGAAATTATCTAAAACGTAAAATAGGTCACACACACTTAATGATAATAGTACAACATATGTTTAAAATAACAATGACATAATATACCTAATAATGATAACAATAATAATAACAATAAATTTAAAATTTGAACATTACGAAAAATAGTAAATAAATAAATAATGGAATAAAATAACAATGGTGATGGCAAAAATAAAATAAACAAGCCAATTTTTAGAAAAGAAATGAGTGAATAAGTAAATAAAACTATTATAAACTTGATTTAAAAAGAAGTCAATAAAAAATTAAAACAGAATATTAAAAACAGTTTTAAAATAGATAAATAAATAAAAGTTTAAAATAAAAGAATAGATAACTTGAATAAGGTATTAAATAAAAACAAATTAAAAGGTTAATAATAATAATGAGAATAATAATAAAAAATAATAACGGTAATAATAATAATAATTATTAATTTAAGAATAATATAAATTTAGGAAGTATATAAATATATATATATATATATATATATATATATATATATGTGAATAAATAGATAAATAACAAAATGGCAATAATAGGAATAATGATAAAAATAAAATTTGTTTAAAAGGGCAAATAAATAAAAATATTCGATACTAAATCAACCAATTTAATGATATAATAATAATGTTAACTAAAAAGAAGAATAATTAGACCAATTTATAAACAAATAATAAAATAAATTAATCGAGGACTGTATTAAAATTAGAATAAAATTAGGGGGCTAAAATCACAATAAAATGAAAGATAAAATCAAAAAAGGACTAAAAATTAACGTGCCTAAAGAAGGAGGGGTCATCGGGGAAATTATTCCCTTTCCCAAAATGGTGTCGTTTGCTGAGGGATTAAAGTGGAACAAAAATAAAATTATAGGGGCAAATTCAAAAAATAAAATAAAATAACTGAATTAAAAAAAGTAAAAATGCGGAAGGGCCCGACGAACAAATAGACCACAATATCTAAAATGCGCGGACCCTAGCCATGTGGGTCGGGTCAGCCCGCTTCACCCTAAACGACGTCGTTTTGTGTATGAAGGCCTAGAGCCAAAACGGCATCGTTTTGGTACCATTATTTAAGTTAAAAAATCCGATTTTTCATTTTAAACTCCTTAAAAAAGAAAAGAACCTCTCTCCATCTCCCTTTCTCCGACCAAGGGACCTCCATTCATCCGCCGTGGCCGTCGGCGACGGTAACCACCGTATACGACGGTCGGATTAAAAAAAAGAGGTCCTTAAGGCCGTTTCGATCTACCTAAGCCTGATTTAGGGTTGGTTTCAGTCGAAACTTGGCCACGAATGGTAGAACCCGAAGAGAATTTTTAGGTTTCTCGGTTGTCTCACCAGGTTTAAGCCGTCCATCATCGGGGACGGTACCCTCCTTCATCCACGGCGATGAGATCCCGAACAGGTAAGTTTTCTTCTTTCCCCCTTTTTATTATTCGTATAAAATAAAAAAATAGAAAAATAAGAACTTAAAAAAATGAAAAGGTCACCTTCAAATCTTTTTTGTTTCTTCTGTATTAATCGTGTTTAAAAAAAGAAGAAAATACAAATGATTCTTCATTCGGTTTTATAACCGAAATCGTAAGAATAAAATCCAAAAAAAAATGAAATACAATTTTCCTTCGGTTTTACTGTGCTATTTTTTTCTGTTTGCAGGTATGGAACGCCAGCTGTGGCGTACGGAGGCGATGGTGACCCGCGTGTGGGGGGTGCCGACGTGGCGAGGTGGAGGCGACGGCTGAAGAGGGCAAGCCCTAAGGTTTTTTTATTTTTATTTTAGGTTTAGGTTTTGGGCTAGTTGGGCCTACATTTGTTGGGTTTAAAACAATTGGGCTTGTATTTTGTATTTGGACCTATATTGGGCCTTGTAAAAAAACTGTTAAGTGGACTGTTTATTGGACTTTCAATTGGATTTTAATTGTTTGCTTTTTGTTTTATTCTATTTATTTTTTATCAAATTTGAGTGTATTGGGCCCGGGCAAATTGGGCTAACTACAGCTGCCTCTCTTTGCTCGTTGCCGTGTAAAGAAAATGGAGCAAAGACTTAAAAAGGGTCAATTTTGCCCGACCTCGCTGAGTCTCTACTTGTTTTGGTGCCTTTCTTCTTCGAGTAGCTTCATTCTATCCTACTGCATCTTCAAGGGCATAGGAACTAGCGTTTCGATCCGCTCCACTGCAATTTCAGGTAGAGAAGAATCGCGGCTTTAATCCACTCCACTACGACTTCAGGGAGGTAAGATTTACTGTCTTCAGACTGTTCCGCTGCAACTTCAGGGAGATAAGGCTAGTGGCTTCAATTTGCTCTACTGCAACTTCAGGAAGATAAGATTTGCTGTCTTCAGTCAGCTCCGTTGTAACTTTAGGGAGATAAGGCTGGTGGCTTCAATCTGCTCCACTGCAACTTCAAGAAGATAAGATCCACCGTAATTAATAGCTTTAATCTATTCCACTGCAACGCCAGGGAAATATGATTCGCTGTCTTCAGTCTGCTCCGCTGCAACTTCAGGGAGATAAGGCTGGTGGCTTCAATCTACTCAACTGCAACTTCAGGAAAATAAGATCCGCCATAATTTTTAACTTCAATCTGTTCCACTACAATGCCAGGGAAATAAGATCTGCTGTCTTCAGTCTGCTCCGCTGCAACTTTAGGGAGATAAGGCTGGTGGCTTCAATCTACTCCACTGAAACTTCAAGAAGATAAGATCCGTCGTCTTTGATCTACTCCACTGTAACTTTAAGGAGATGAGATCTACAACTTCAATCTGCTCCACTACTATTCCAGGAAAATGAGATTTATGGATTCACCGATCTTACTACACTGTTCTCTAGGGAACATGACGTGTAGAATCAATTTCATGGGCCTATGCTTATGCCAAATGATTAGGATGTCATGATCAGGATGAATCAAATGCTCCTAACTGGCTATGTATGAATAATATTTGCAATGAATGCAGAATATCATTTTGCGAGAAGGATCCCTTTCTAATGCTTAGGTTGTCATTGCTCGCTGTTCATCAAGGTTGTATCACTGACGCAATATCTTGTCCTCTTGTTCAGCTGATATCCTTGATAGAAAATCCGAAGAAATAATCACAATTTAGACCCTTCTTTCTCGAATTTTTCTAACCCTTAGGTTTGGTGACTTCTAAATAATAGTCCCGTTTCAGGTTCTTATACTATTTAGAAGCTTTCAGAGTAATATGCAAAACTCCTTTTGTGAAAGTATTATTAGTCCATTAATCATTATTTCAATGCAAAACGCTTGAAAATGATCATAATGATGGACAAAACTGAAACTTATCAAGAGCAAAATCTGAAAAGAATGGGTTAATTAAAGAAAGCAAACATTACTAGAATACAAAATGGTGAGGGAAAAAAATAGGTGCCCTAGATATCGCAGTCTGAGCTTTTCTGTACGAACTTCCTGAAGACCATTTTAAGCTCAATATGTGTTTAGGAGATCAAGAGTACTTTGTCGATGCCCCAAGATGTAGCACACTTCTTCTTTGCTAATTTAGGCATCGCAAGACTACCGCATACCCTCCTTTAATCAAAATTTGAATTGCCTTTTACCGGTTTTTGATTCAAAACTCCTTTGGTCTCAAGGCGTAACATCTCTCTTTCATGTTAATTCGGAGAAAGCGAGATTACCGCATGCCCCATATTTTGATCAAAATTTGAATTGCCCTTTCACGGGTTTCCAATTCAAAACCCCTTTGGTCTCAAAGTGCCCGTTGCGGGTTTTCGCCTTGGCCTCTCCTTTTTTTTTAAAAAAAGTGAAGTATTTCTTGACTGAATCCGAATTTATGAGATTAGGCATGTTCTTGCCATCCATTTCGATCAATATTGACGCTCCTCCAGAGAAGTCTTTACCATATAAGGTCCTTCCAGTTTGACATCTACTTTCCTCAGAAGTCATTTTGTATAGGAAGGAACCTTTTCAAAACTAGGTCTCCTTCATGGAATTTTCTAGGGCAAACCTTCTTATTACAGACCCGCATCATTCGCTTTCGGTACAATTGACCATGAGGATAACCCTTAGCCTCTCTTCTTCAATCAAGTTCAGCTAATCATATCGAGATTGGATTCATTCTGCCTCATCCAACTTCAACTCTGATAAAACTTGGAGAGAAGGAGTCTTGACTTCGATGGCCAAAATCGTCTCCATCCATAAACTAGTGAGAAAGCCGTTGTCCTAGTTAAAGTCCTGACAGATGTCTGATAGGCGTAGAGGGCGAATGGTAACTTTCCATGCCAATCTTTATGAGTCTCAATCGTTTTCCCCACGATCTTCTTTTTCTTTTCTTTTTTACCTTCATTGTACTATTCATTTTGGGGTGATGTGATGTTAATATTGAACAGACTGCAAACTTCTGATATCGTGCTGTCGTTCAAATTTAGTGCATTGCCAAATATGATCTATTTTTTGGCATTCCATACCGACATATGATTTTTTTCAATAACTTGCTGACTATGAACTTTGTGACATCGGCATATAAAGCAACTTTCATCCACTTAGTAAAGTAATCGACGACCACAAAGATAAATGGACGCCTGTTAGAAGCTTTTGACGAGATCGACCCAATAACATTCATGCCCCACATAGAGAAAGTCTATGTAGAAGTCATAACATGAAGAGATGAATAAGGCACATGAATCTTGTCTCCATAAATTTGGTACTTATGGCCTTTCTTGGTATAAGTGATGCAATCCCCTTCCATGGCGGACCAGCAGTATCCGAACCTCATGATTTGCCTGGCCATTGTAAAACCATTAGCATGTGTTCTCCAAACACCCTTATGGACCTCCTCTGAGATTTTTTTTAGCCTTACAGCATCCACATGTCTTAGTAGCCCAGATACCTCTTGATACGATCATGCGATAACTTCTTTGAATTTTTTTTGAATAACTTCAATGACGTCTCGCATTGTCTCTGTGGTGATACACCTATTTCTCTTCTCCTAAGCTCACAATGACTTTTTGTAAGGTAGGATCTGTTTTTCATCTTATTCCACCATCCTTAACAAATCAAGAGATAGGGTACAATCTTTGTCGTCTTCAAAGTCCTGAGATCCCTCTAGACACATATCTTGCTCAAAAGTATATTCTGAGTCAGTAGACTCATGTCGTTGATATCTAAAGATCTGTTGTTAGTATGAAGGAATATTCAAAGAACAAATGAATCTAAGAATAATTATTATGTGGTATGAACAGGAATGAAATAAAGGAATGAAAGAATATTTGCTCAAAGTGAGACAAAAAAATATATTTTTTATTGAAATTAAGATGTTAGACACGAGCCTATTTCACAAAGGAATTCCTATTGCTTCTAGGCTTAAAGCAACAAGTGTGTTTTGAACATTACTCTGAGTAAGCTCTAAAAACTACAGGAATTTCTTCTGTAGTCCAATTATTCAGAACACTCCCATGTTCATAAGGGCAGATATCTGATAAGTTTTCTTTTCCAACCCCTTCTTTGGATATAGCATTGATGTTCCCATTCCTGAACCTTCCATCCGGGCTTCAGTATATTCATAGAATTCTAGTTCCTAATTATCTATCAGGTCTTGCACCAAGGCTTTGAATTCATTGCACTTTTGAATCTCGTGACCCTCTTCATCATAAAACTCACAGTAGTTCCTTTCTTCTTCGGGTTTCTCCCTTAAATCCCGGGTAATTAATCCTCATTCTACCATTTTCTTCAAAATATCCCTCAGCGTGGTTTTCACTTCTGCTACATCTGTCTTGATTCTCTTCCCTCCACTATCGATTATCGCGTTTACCCCTTTGTCAAAATGGTTGGGTAACGGATTTTCTGCATTGAATTTCACAATACCTATGTTGATGAGTCTTTCGATTATCTTTTTGAAAGTGATGCAGTTCTCAATCGAGTGTCCTGAGATTCCTGCGTAGTATTCGCATTGGGCGTTCGCGTCGTACCATTTGGGAAAGGGAGGTTGTATAGGTTTTCGGTAGAAAGGGGATACTACATGTGCATCAAACAAACTTTGGTACAACTCTCCATATGTGATCGGGATGGGCGTGAACCGGGGCTTTTCTAAGCTCGGTCTTGGATTAGGATCTTGCCTTGGGGAGACTTATGGCTAGTAGTCTCCGTCCTTGGCTAGCTTACGATAATCGACCTTGAATAGCCCTTATTATACATTCTTGCATTATTCACTTCATTTTCCCTCTTCCTCGGGGCCTTTAAAGTATTGATTTAGGAGTTCTTCTCTTGCCTTTTCCGTTTGTAACGATCTTCAAATAGTTTTGGGAGCTCCGCTCTCACCTTTTTGTTTCATTCATAGGTTGATTGGGTTATCCCTAGACTAGAACACGAATCATGTGAATTTTGTCAGTGTCGATGTACCGGTCTTCTATTGGGGTCTAATGTTTATAGATACCCTTTGTGGATTCGCGTTTGGTTGTGCTTAGGTATTTGTTAGGGTAAAGCCTGAATGATAAACGAAGTCCTCGTTATCGTTCCCGAACTCAACCATAAGGCTTTTTCCTTTTTCTAACCCTCCAACTAGCATCTGGGTTAACTGGCTCATCATGTTTCCTTGAAATTCTAGCATCTGATTCTTTATATCTTGTTGAAGTTTGGCTAATTGCTCTAGCATTTGTATTTGTATTTGCTCTAATATCTCCAACCTTTGGTATATTTTTTTAGTCTTTGCTTGGGTATCGTAATAATGTTTAGTAGATAAGTTTTTGTTGGTTTTCAGATTAACTCTGAAATGATTTTAACCAAAATTAGAATCTTTTCATGAAATTTAGATGCACATGATGTGATGTAATGTAAATGCATGAAATGAATGCAAAAAAGCGATTTTGATTCAATTTCATTTAGAAAACTTTACTAGAAAATAAAATTCTTTACATAAAACAGATTACAAATATAGCTTTTCCCTAATGTTCAAAGTTTTAACTTTCCTAAGCAATGATGCCAACTCTTGACCCCGATCTGATTCTAGCTCATACTTCACACTTAGCATGTCGACTTGAATCGCCAAAGTCTGTAAATGATCGGCTACCTCCCGAATCTAGGTCACGGCTTCGCTCATAATGTAGTATATGTTCCTAACTTGATTCTGAGAATGGTGAAGCTGCTCCTTCCAACGTTCCTCACTTCCCTCAAGAAACTCTACCCGGAGCTCACAGCTTTGTAATGCAGACTCTAGTTCTTCTATTTTTCTTTTCATTTCTTCAATCTTGCTTAAACTTGCCCTCAATTGAACCGCAGAATTACGATTTCTATGCTGATGAACTGATTTTTCAAGTTCTGCTACTCTCGTCTTTAATTCTCTTTTGTCATTTTGGGCTTCTAACAAACTCCTTTCTAGAGCCTCTTTCTGTGCCTGAGCCTCTTGGAATTTTCTCTCCCATCGATCGGCTTTGGTTCTTTTTTCTTGGATCTCTTATCACCATTGGTCTGACATTTTTCCCAATTCGGCGGATCTCATTGATAGACGCAATTTCTTGTAACCCGTCTTCAAACTATCCATGTCTTCCTCGGCTTTATTCTTTCCTTTCCTTAAATTTTCGGCCTCTAGCTTTTGAACATCAGCATCTAACCTTAAATGCATCTTCTCTTCCTCCAATTATTCTATCTTCTTCTCAAGTTCTAAGTTCCTCCTCTCGAAGTCTTGCTTTATGATTTCTAGTTCTGATGGGATCACTTATAAGTACTCTTCCATTAGTCGAACACCTTCTAAATTTGGCCCGGGAATATTATCATTAACTCTTTTACCCCACCATCCACTGTACTCGGGAGTCGTCATCTAACCTACGGCCAACCTTTTCATTCGATGGATTTGATTCCAAGCGTTAGAAATCTCTTTTACCCTTTTCTTGTAGTTATCTCCTCGGTACAAAAACTCACATTGAGCTAGCCCATGCGTCACTGGTATGAATTGTCTTGCTCAATACTACCTCAATACGAGAAAAGGAGCATACCTAACGGCTCCCCAAATCCCAAGCAAAGGGACCCATTCAAAACTCCCACATCGGTAAAGAATTTCGTCAGGAATCAACCAAGCAACTCTCCACTCGACGTCTTCTTCCTGGAGATTTTGGAAAAGCGCTATCCAATTTCCCTCTGATATGTCATCTGTTCTTGGCATGGCCACTATCTCCTTTAATGGGGAGTAATTCCCAGAGAAAACTCGATAAGAAACCTTATCCACCTTTCAGAAGTGACTGTGAAACCAAGCTAACAACAACTGTGCGCAACCTATAAATCTGCCTTCACCGGACCTCCTACATGCATTCAAAGATCTAAATGTCTCAGCCAAAATTGTCAGAACAGGTGTAACCCCTTTATCAAGTCGGTTAAAAAGATCTGAAACTGCCTCATCTACATACCTTAGTGCCCTAGGGAAGATCATCAGTCCGTAGATGCTCAAAGCAAACATATCGACTCTCTTTTTCGTATCATGATGCGCTAAAATCAAATATCTCAAATTCTTCTATGGGATGCACTTACACTCTCATTTCTGCTTGATCTTAGCTGTAATCCACTGTTCGCTCATTCTGGTAATATTCATCAATTTCTTCTAAAAGGTCGAGACATAAGCGGCTCTAGAATAAGCTTTATCGACTTGAACCTTTGGACAACGTAGTAGGGCTGTATATTCTTCCACAGTGGACACTAAATTGACCCTCCCAAAGGTGAAGCAACTGTAAGCAGGGTTCCAATACTGAGCGATGGCCCGGAATAAATGCTCATCTACCTTGATGTCGAATAGATACGGCAAGTCCCCATGATTATAGTAGAACAACTGCTTGATCTGGTCGTTCCACTGATCCCGTATTTCTTTTAATTCCTAAAGGCTATTTTTCATCACACTGATACAGGTATAGTCTCATAATTCTGACGTATACCCCTCGGCTAGATTATCTCCTTTCTCTAATTGAGTTTTCTCTGACCAAATACGGATAGCTGCGTTATCTTCTACTTTATCAAGAGATTCGTTCTCCATGACAAGCTCTCTAATTTAGTAATCGAACTTGAATTGAAACTCTTTTGAATATGAAATGACATGCAAACATAGCAAAAACACAATAAGTCAGTACAACGTACAAAAACAAAACTCAAAGTGAATAAAAGATAATCAAACACCTATTGGGTAACTGCTAGGGTTTCTCGCAGTATTATCTAGGGTGGGCTCCTAGGGTCTTCTAAATGCAGTTTGGTTCTAAAGTTGAGGTACCTGAACCGACAGATTCCTCGATCCTCACCCATTATAGGCTCATACGGGCTGAGTTTAGTTCAGGGGAATACATTTCCCTATGGCTGCACGGAGATGAAAATCTCATGAAGACATAGCTACGGATGTATCTCGAAAGCGGTCCACTATCCTACACGGAGGTGAAAACCTCACGAAGGAGTAGCTTCTCACTCTCACTTAAAAGAGGTAAGACCAAACGGTCCTTATGCAATATGATGCGAAAATATTCTATGAGACTCAAACCACAGCAATTATATGAAATAACACAAACAAATGCAATAAAAGGATCATAATTTTTCAAATCAAATTTTCTATTTTTCGAAAACAAGATAGAAAATAATCAATTTTATGGCTTGACTCTCTTATTGGTCCCCAGTGAAGTCGCCAAGCTGTCGAAACCATTTTTTTATCGTTGAAAAACGGGGTCGACTTTAAAAACGAAAATGGAGTCGCCACCAATCTTTTTTCGAGGTGTGATCGGA